>CM040421.1:8030089-8120536 GCA_022702705.1 Papilionanthe hookeriana x Papilionanthe teres
AATTCCCACATAGGTGGTCCCAAGCCCTTAATGTTTGGCTAAGACCAATATGTGAAGACCCAAGAGTGAATTCCTATAAGATCATGATGACTTAAAGAAACCTTAGGTGGCTTGGTCTTGATCACACACTAACACCTAAGCTCATCAAACTCACACACGGATCAAACCCTAAAATCTCTTACACTTGAATTACCTCATAATTCCTTTCAGAAACTCAGGAGGGTGGTCCCAAGCCCTTAACCATTGGTTAGTATGGCTAGAACCAAAACACGGGAGGTCCAAAATAAGTTCTCCTATGGTTCATGTGAATTCAAGAAGGCTTTCCATGGCTTGCATAATCCCATCATTTAACTCAACCAAAATTCACCAAAATCACTTGTAAGCCCTTCCAAGTTACCCAAATCCCTTAATTTCACCAAAATGACAAAAATACTCTTGAAACCATAAAACTTCCAAAATTACTCAAACTCTCAAATTTTCACCAAGAATCGTTTTAAACCACTTAAAATTACTCAAATTGCCCAAATTAACAGAAATTTCCTAAAATTGATCAGTTTTCCCAAAAAAAATACCAAAATGCCTCTAAGGCCCATAATATCCATTTTTCATCCAAATATTATTTTTAAATTCCTCTACATTATCCAATTGACCTTAAATACTCCAAACTTCTCAAGATTAACCAATTTGACCTAAATGTTCAAAAGAAATTTTTAATGTAACCCAATTTTCAATAAATATTTTAATTTGCCCCAACTTCCAATCCTTTTCAAGGAACAACTTCACCACGCTCACCATGCATAAATTAAAAGCCCATTTTTAAAGACCTTCCATAAACAATTTTTCAAGTCCGCCATCCTATCATTTTAAAAGCCCAAATTCTAACTCATTCTTAAAATGCCCAAGATTATGACCACATGAAAAATTCTTCTCATCATCCATTCAACTAACTTAAACCTTACACCATGGTATACATAATTAAAATCTTCCTTATTTAGCCTCATGGAAAACCCATCAAAATTGGCAAAAAAATTTCAAAATCCATTTCGATGTAACATATCCAAGCCAAAGGCAAGCCATGAAGCCACCTCCAAGCCACATGAAAGCCAATTGAGTCATTCCCTTGTCACAACACTTAAAGTTGCAAAAGAAGAGGGCCCTTTAATGACACCTTAAGAAGTAATTAACCCTTCCCATGCTTCACCTAAGCCAACTTTTATCTAAATAATCTTGATTGGGACTTCACCCCACTAATCAAGATATCCTTCTCATCAGCTCTGACCACCTTGGGAGTGACCCAAAACACTTTGGTGAGCTTAAGATAAAGTTAAACCCAACGTAGCCTAAACCCCCTTTCCATTTTAATTAACCACCTTTACACATGAAAAACTCCAATTGACTTCACTAATCTCTAGCCCCGAACTCTCTAAACTAGATGGTGACCCTTCCCTTGCTAGCCAGCCACCCTAGCTACCAGAAAACCCAAACCCAGGGGGAGTCACCAAGGATTAAACCCCAAATTGAGTCCATCCAATGTGGTGCACTCCAAGTGGCCAATAACCCTTTTCTTCCCTCCACGTAAGCAATCCTTTGCACCCACTAGCCAGGCCAATTGAGCCCTCCTTCCTTGTCTAGACACCACCTCTCATCCGAAGGTGGATGATGCACCAAACCTAAGAAAACTCTACCAAAATCACTCCAAAACTTAATTGCACTGTTCTTAATTCACCTCTACTCATTTCTATCCCATATTTTTCACTGTCCTCCCCTAATATGAGCTCAAAATCTTGGGAATTTTATGACCATAACACAAATTCAATCAAACTTGAAATTAATCCACTTTTAAGCTTCCCCAAAGCTTAAGTACACTTCCCCTTAAAAAATTAGCCCTTCTCAAGCCCTCTAGCATAGACTTTGAACAAGGCTAAGCCACCTTCTGAAAGAGATCATACATACGCCTCATCAAAGCTCAAAGTGACACTTAAAGGAGGTTCGTGAACTCAAGGCGATCATCTCCAACCAACCAATCGAGGCCATACCTCTTAGGCAAAGCTATAATTCAAAATCATTAACTTTGTTCTTAGTTTGTTCCTTTGTGAATAAAGTTTACATTCCATGCTTAACTAGTCATATAGATGTGCTAGTCTCACTCAGATGAAAGTGAATGTGTAGGAACAAACTACACTTAATTTAGTTGAGTATCGAGCAAGATTTTAGGGTTTGAAAATGAATGGTTCTCGAGTTAGGACCCGTTTGGGATGAAGAACGGATGCCATCCATTTTCGTGTGTATTGAACGGACAATCGAGATGGCGTCGGACTGGAGCGTGAAGTGAGAATCGTAAGTCAAGACAACAGCTTGCATGGAAAGGTCAGCTAACTGTAGTGCACCAAGTGTGAGTTCGGAGATACCGAGGATGACGTGGATAAGTAGAAAAATAGGGTATTTTAGATTTAAATAATTTTAGAAATTTTCAAAATTCATATATTGGTGTAAAAAGTTCATAAAAATAAAATAAAAATACCACTGTGCTTAGTGAACGGAGGAAAAAATTATTAAACACAAATAAAAAATATTTGCTATGTTTTTTTATTTTAAATTAACTATATACTCTAGAGAATAATTAAATAATAATTAATTAAATATTTATGCATATTATATGAAATTTTTAGAGATTATTCCTAATGACATGGGGAAACTTCTCTGATTTTTTCAAGATCAGAGAACATCCTTATGACCAAATATTCAAATTTCTAGGATCATTAGCATTATTTTAAATAAAAAAGTTATAAAAAAATAAAATTAAATAAAAAAAAATATTAAGTTTAGTAGGTTCACCATGGTTAGAGGACCCTAGGAAAAACAAAAATCAATATAAAAAATTAAAATGTAATTTTCTATTTTAAAATTAATAAAAATTAATAGAAATTAAAAAAAAAACAAAAAAATTCAATAAATAACCAAATTATCCTAAAATGAAGAAAATAGTCTTGCAAGGTGACACGCCTAAAATATATATGCTTTTTGCTATATAATTTTACTCATTTTTGATGATATTACACTTTAAATGAAGGTATTTTGTATGTTTTTTTATTTTAGGTACAAGAAATGGTGATTGGAGCAAAAGAAAGCAAAAACAGTGTAATTTGGAGCAAAAATGAGCAAGAAAGCAAATTTTGGCCTGACACATTTCGATAAGTCTTTCTATGTGTAATCTCTTTTATACTTCTTGCATATTTTTGAATGAGATTACACTTTAAAGAAATGTTGTTTTTATGCTTATTTTGTAAGGCTATCTGTTAGGAAGGCAACACAACTGAAACGGGGCGAATCAGAGCTAAAACGGAGCCAAATGGAGCAAAATGGTGGAGCTACGCAGAATGGGCGCCGGCGGCGCCAGAAACTTGAGGGCAACAAATTTGGCCACCGGCAGTGCTCAAATATGGCACTGGCGGTGCCAAGAGCGGTTATTGGCTATATACATTGAACCTGGACTCTTGTTGGACGGTTTCTTCTAGCACCACTTGGGAAATTCATCCCTACACTATTTTAAACTGAATTTGAAGCCAAAAATGAGGGAGATGACAGGGAAAATGTGGAAAATGATTAGAGATCTTAGAATAGGAGTAGAAATGTAGATTTCTATCTTTTTGGAGAGATTGGTGAGGGGATTTTGATAGAATCTATAAGGGAATGTTCTAGCATTGCATGGATCCGCGAGAGATATTATGAGAGAGATTTTCATCTTTCTTTTAAGGAATAAAAAGCTAAGTATTGTGTTCTTCATTATCTTATGATTTTTTAAACACTTATTTTTTGAATTTACTTTGAAATGAAGTTTTCCATTGTGTTTTCTTCGTGCTTTGTGATGTTTTTCTCTTACTCTTTCTTCTTGTTTGGAAATAGTGGCATAAGAAAATTATGTCGTTGTTTTTATTCTACTTTTCTTTTGCAATAAGTAGGATTCATGTTTAGAATATTGGGATGTTTTCTAAAAGAAGTTTAATTGTAAATGTGATGGTTTTTTACTTGCGCTTCATTTACATTACAAAAGAGCTCGTTACAATGTTAAAATTTGTTGTAATTGCATTGATCTGAATGGGCAGTGTAATTCTCAACAAAGTGGAACCACATTCAATCTCCGTAAATGAATTGCGTAGTTCATGGGGATTGAGTGCAAATAAATAGGTAAATATGGTTTCATGGGTGTCGAATTTGAGATTTCTGGGTGACAGGCTGAGATGCCCAATTTAGTCCTAAAGTTTGGTAACTAAAGCTAGGGTTAGCCTTCAGGTGAAGGGAAGAGGGAGCTCTCAAGTGGCAGCCAGTATCCTCCCAGCTTAACCTTGGATTTAGGGACTAAGCCTAGGATTTGCCAGTGTTCTTTATAGTACTCTAAAGAGGGGGTACTCGGAAGAGAGTAAAGAATAGGATTGCTCCTATTTGGCACATACAATATTTAATGCATCTCATTCCTATACGTTATCCAATTTGTTACATGAGAATAGTAGTTTTTTATCTCAAAATTCACCAAACTAATTTCCCCAAAAGGGTTATCTTTAGTATTAATATTTGCATTAGGGAGTAGTTATTATTCTTACATATAATCATCTGCATTTAGGAGTAGTTGTTAGAAAAACCACTTATATCACCCTTCCAAACTAAGGCTGTTAGTAGTAGACTAAAATTTGACTGAGAACCTCTTACCTCGCTTCCATGTAGGATCGATAAATGGGACTCCATTAGAGCCCTGTATTACTTGATACGATACATATACTTGCGTTGGATCATTGTGACTTTATAAAAATTATTATATATCTATTGTTCATAAATCCTCGCATCAAAGAAAAAATTGCATCATAAGGTCTCTAAAAAAATATGAAATTCTCAAATATTATTTTTAAAAGCTAAAATCTATTTTCAAATTAAAATGGAATTTTTGGCTTCAAATAATTATAAAAATAAATAAAAATTATAAAATTATAAAAATTAATTTGGAGTGTTCCTTGAGATCATAAAAACTAAGAAAAAATAAAATTGAAGTTAAAATAAAATTTTAATTTTTTGGCATTTTTCTAATTTAAAGATAATAAAAATTTTAGAAAAATCTAAAAAATATAAAAAATGTTCCAAAATGTATCTCATCTTAATTATAAAGAACCAGAAAAAAATTCTTTTTTTGGTATTTTTATAATATAAAACTATGTTTAAGTACTTAAATATATTTTTCTCTATTTTTGAATAAAATAATTATAAAATGCAAAAATAAAAATAAAAAAATATAGAATTTACTTCTTCGAGTTCCTTGACGATAGAAAGACTTATGAAAAACTGAAAAAATGAATTTTTGATCTAAAAATATATTTTATATTTATTTTTAGATTAAAATAAATTAAAACTTTTAAAAATTTAAAAATAACTAAAAAATTCACAAAAATTTTTCCACGTGGTCTTCTGACTTAGGTAAACCTCTAATAATTTTCCTAAAGTCGGAAAGTATACCTTAGTTAGTTAAATTAATTATATTTTAAAAATTCCTATTTTTGAACAGAAATAACTATTAAGAATTAAATAAAAACCAGAAAAATATAACTTCTATGATGTGTCAATTGAACGATGTGTAGGGCAACAACAAAATTTTAAAGTCATTTGATTTAAATTGAAAGATTTATGAAGTAGAAAGCCCAAAATGCAAAATGTTAATTTTAGAATTCAATACAGTAATTAAAATTTAGGTTAAACCAGATGATGAAAGGGCAATATTTATGATTATTAACCCTCTTAGATGACTGAACCACAAAGGGTTAAAGGGTAAAAACCAATTTGCACTATCTTCTAAAAAAGGATGAAATTGTATATATTCAAATCTTAAAGTTTGGAAGATAATTAAATTTGGATGATTCATATGTGAGGGGCACAAGTTAGGAAGATAACAATTCACTAATTTGATGCCTCATATCATTGTTTAAGTAATAATACAATCTCTTTAATAAGAATTTAACATATTGCATTGAGGAATTTTCAAAATTATAAGTTTACAAATAAAAGTCTTAAGAGCTTAGTAGTGAACTAGGATTGATCTACAATCATTTAATGCGATTTAGAAAAGAAAATAAAAGCAATCGTAAACAAATTTAAAATACTACAAGCTCAACTCCAAGTGAACGAGCAAGAATATCTTAATAACTTAATTTGCCCTTAAGGGTGCCTACCCACATAGTTCCCAAACTTAACATCAAATGATTGGCTAGTTACCCCACTCATGGGATGATTAGAATATTGAGATTCATTGAGCACAAGTTAAAGCATTGTAACTAAAACCAAGGATGATTAATCCAATGATATAATAAAGTTAGGTGAAATCAAAATGATTTAGAAACTCCTAAAGTTGTTTATGGTCATTCCCCGAACGCTTTTGAAAGATTTTTCAACACTTTTAAGTATACATGAAAATATTATAATTTATTGAATAAAATAATCCTAAAAACATATACAACCATTAAATACCAAAACAAAGATAAAATCCATAGAGACCTAACATGATATGACTCAAAACCCAATATTTCACCCTTCCAAATAAAATACCTTACACTACTTATCCTACATTAATACCCCATTGCTCAAGGGTTTGAGTGTTGAATAAGTTATTCAAATCTTTTTGAGCAACATGAGACATTTGTTAATGCTACATATGGATCATCAGACTTGTGTAAGTCAGAAGGTTAGGTGGCGAGAGCAATGATGACATTGCTTAAGTATGCTAAGAGTGTGATTTGTAATAGTATCTCTTACCTCAAGGATCCGTGTGGAAAGGGGATAGGACCAATGATTGGTGGGAGTTTCCCTTACACTCTTAGGTTGCCGATAGTCCTTCTCCGATATGAGTAATTAGCTTGTGGACTATATTACTTTATAATATATATATATATATATATATATATATATATATATATGATACAAGAAAACAAAAAACTTTTTTTTGTCACATGATTACATTTTCTTGCTAAAGTAAATTCTACATGCATGACATATTAAATCATTTTGATGGAAACCTATAAGGGTCCATGGGTTAATCACTTGGAACGAGATTAGGGATTGCTATCCTCGGATGGCGAGTTTGTAGCTTTTATCTAAAGTTGGAATTATAAAGCAGACAATTGAGTTATGAATCCTCACCTTTACTAAAGTCGTACATTTAGACTGGTCTTTCATATGTGATAACGGGTTTTTTTAATCAGTTCGTGTTCTTAAGATTTATCTAAGCTTTCTCGTGCCAGATTTTCTTATGCTTTGCTTGAATTTCCTAAACTTTTTTAAATTTCCTGCACTTTATTATGTTATTCTTGTTGTACTGACCCTTTTTGCAGCAATAACAGATGCCCATGTATGCAATGCTTTAGTTTGTTTCTTTTCTTATTGCATTCAGCATTATGCTTTACTCATGTAAATTTTATTTATTTGTCAGACCTTTAGGATAAAAATAATTGTCTGTTTATCTAGTATGGATTACTAAAACACATGAACACATGCCGTTTAGTAAGGTTTACTGATGCAATAATAATCAAAATCAAAACATAAGACATAAAATCATAAACCATGGAGCTACTACAACAAGGAACTTTGAGTTATCATCAGCAAGGAGCTTGGAGGAGCTTGGAGAAAACCTTGTGGACAGCATGACTAGGATGCAAGATAAGTACAACTTCAAGAGAGCAAACAAGATCTTCAAAAACTAAACTTTCCTTAGTCGTAAATAACATAATCTATAGGACTTTGAGGTTGGCTGCCGAGTGCGACAAAAATCCTCATCTCATCTTTAGGCTTCTACACAAGGATGTTGTGCAATATAATATAGGGTTCAATTTGGGGGAATTCAGTCATGTGGTCAAAATTGAGACTTTTTTATTTGGGTTGAAATTGGGTTTGAAAATTGGGTCAAATTATGCTTGTATTTGGTTTATTTTTAGATTGGACATCATAAATTTTGGTTTAGAATTGAAATTGGGTGAAATTGGGGTCAACTGGGTGAACATTAGAGGTGATTTGGATTTTTTTGGGCCTTTAGGGGCAATTTGAGGATTTTGGTCAAATGGGTCAACTTGGTCAAATTGGGTACAATGAAGTGGTTCAAATAAATTTTGGGGACATTTGGGATGATTTTGGAATTTTGGGAATTTTTGGATTTTTTTGGGTCATAAGGGGTATTTTGGTCATTTTGGCTAATTTTGGGATAATTTGGGAATTTTAGTCAATTTGGAGTTTTTTGGTCAATTTGGGTGGTGGTGAACATTTTGAAATGTTTTTTGGAGGGAATTTTGGAATTTGGGTAGTTTTAGAAATTTTGTTTGAAATTCGGGTTTGGGGGCAATTTGGTAATTTGGTGGAGTTTAGGGGTAAAGGGTCAAAAATTGGAATTTGGTAAATTTAGGGTTAATTGAGGATGTCAATGGTGATACCCACCTATTTGAGCCATGGACTAAGAGAAATTCCATTTTAGATCCTCTATGTGTTGATCCTAGCCAATCACTAGCCTAGAGCTAAGAGCTTGGGGGAAGCTCCCACATGAGTTTCCAAAAGAGTAAGGGATCAAGCTTGAGAAAGTTTGAATTGGGGTCTAGGGTAGTGAGTGTACGAGTGAGTCTGTGAGCTAGCTCAACCAAGTAAAGACCACCCAAGGTTAGTCCTATGGCTTAACCATCCTATAGGGGACTCCTCTTGAGCTTCCTTACGCTTAACCTCATCCTACTAAGTGTTTGAGGCTAGTCTTAATTATATGTTACTATAAGTAAAGTAAATAAGCATTTTTGAGCTTCTAGAGAGGGGAGGGTTCCATCAGTAGTCTTCTCAGATAGTCACCAGTAAAGTTCTATGACTTGATCCTAGGTTCTTTAAAGAAAGACTAGATCTCAACAAAAATGGGTCAAAAAATGGACCCTTATAGATGTGGTGTGTCAGACAAGCACACAACACCTATGGCATTGGCCGACGAGATCAATAAAACCAACACAACTATCTACACCAACCAACTCAAAATAGGACATCTGATTCAATGAGAAAGTTTCCGCTGAGGATTATCTGGTAGAAACATTCAATCATTGGAACTCTCACTTGGGAAAGCAGGTGGAGTCCTTCAAAATGGAGCTATGAATTTCAAGCCTCCACATTCTGAAGGGAGTCAGACCCAATTCGATTTTGAAACTTTGAGTTGGAATTTGATTTTAGATTTAAATTTTGGATTTTATTTTGAATCTTGATTTGATTCTGAATTTGAATTTGATTTTGAGATTTAAATTTATAAAAATTTAAGTTTGTGAGATTTTAACTTTGATTTGAGAATTTTATTTTTGTGGGGAGATTCAAACTTAAACAAGTTTGAGAGGAGATTCAGAATCTAGATACCAACCTCGACAGTTGGGAATTAGAATTTAAGTACTAACCCCGAAGGATGAGTACTGGAAATTAGGTACCAGCCTGGGAAATGAGAGTCTGAATTTAGGTATTGATCTCGAAGAAAGGGAATCAGAATTTAGGTATTGATTCTGAAATTTATGGAGGGTGGAGAATTTGTGGAAATACAATGTTAAAACGTAGGAAAAATTTAGAAGAAATCGGATGACCTTGCACCGTCTTGGAATTTATGGAAGGTGGAAAACTTATGGAGATGGATGCAGAAATTTAGGAAAAATTTAGAAGGAATCGAACAACCCTGCACCGATCTTGGAATTTATGGATTACATAAAACTTATGGAGATGGAGATGGAAATTTAAGGAAAATTTAGAAAGAATCGGACGACCATGCACCGATCCTGAAATTTATGGAAAGTGAAAAACTTATGGAGATAGAGGTGGAAATTTAAGGAAAATTTAGAAGGAATCGGACGACCCTGCATCGATCCAAAAATTTATGAAAGGTGCAAAACTTATGGAGATAGATACAGAAATTTAAGGAAAATTTAGAAGATATCAGACGACCCTGCACTGATCCTGGAATTTATGGATGGTGGAATACTTATGGAGATGGAGGTGGAAATTTTAGGAATATTTAAAAGAAATCGGACAACCTTGCACTGAGTCTGAAATTTAGGGTAGGTGAAAAACTTATGGAGATGGATGCAGAAATTTATGGAAAATTTAGAAGCAATCAGATGACCCTACACCGATCCTAGATTTTATGGAAGGTGGAAAACTTATGGAGATGGATGCAAAAATTTAGGGAAAATTTATAAGGAATCGGACGACCCTGCACTGATCCTGAAATTTAAGGAAGGTGGAAAACTTATGGAGATGGAGGTGGATATTTAGGGAAAAATTAGAAGGAATCGGGTGACCCTACACTGATCCTAGAATTTATGGAAGGAGAAAAACTTGTGGAGAAGGAAGGAAAAAATTTATGGAAAATTTAGAAGGAATCGAATGACCCTACACCGATCCTAGAATTTATGGAAGGTGGAAAACTTGTGGAGATGGAAGGCAGGAATTTAGGAAAAACTTATGGAGATTTGTGGAGACATATGGAAATTAGTGGAGATTTATGGAATTTTGTGGAGATTTGAACTTTGCATTCATTAGATGTATGAAGAACTCAGATTTATGCAATGAGCAAGGAACTCGAGACGGTGGAAGAGCTTATATTTATTTTCTTTTCTTGTGTTCGCTTTGTTTTCTTATGTATTTTCTTTTTATTTTAATATTACTTTTCTTTTCTTAAGAGAATTTCTTTCATTTCATTTTTCTTAGATTTCATTCCCATCTTTGATTTTAATTTCATTTCCATTCTTTATTTTGATTTCATTTATTTTCAAATTTTCTTTCTTCTTATATTGTTCTTTGTTTGTTATATTTTGGAACCGGTATACGGTCCTACGGCTTTTCATCCATAGCGCAATTAGAAGTACATCTTAAGAACACACTCTGATTTGTGATAAAAACATCTTCATTAACTTGATGAAATGTATTACAATTAATAGAATGTTGTCAAGCATTAAAACATCGAAAGTACAGCTGAGTATCAACTGAAAACATCACTGAATGAATGCTATCTCAAAAAAAAAAAAAAAAAAAAAAAACATAATGAGTGTGCATCCTTTGAGATTGCTCTGTGATCAAGCTAACCTCCTAAGCTTCACTCCGGGATGAAAGTACCCTCGCTTACACTTAGAACTATAGCTATGTCACAGCTCCAAAGGTTGGAGACTCCCCAAGTATGGGTTGTCTCATATCCATATGGTGCTTTGTCTTCATTTATTCTATGGAATGTAATTGAATCTCTGTGCTGTGCCACTCTAGGTATGTAGTTCTTTGACAAATCAAATCCATTTCCTTTTAAGACCAGACCTGATCCAATCGGCAGCGGGATCTTCATCAAGTCTCTGAAATCTCCAGTTCTAACAATCTGTATCTCACATCCAAAGAGAATATTTCTCTCGCTCATAAATGAGACTGTACAAAATGACTTGATGAAGTCTTGGTGGTCAATATGAGGTGGGATGCAATCCCCCTCCTCGTATATATTAATGATGTAGTTGTTCGGAATACAGTCTGCTGGAAGTATATGCCACTCCTGACTCCACCATTCTTTTAATCATCTTCTTTATTTGGGACGAAATGGGATCCACTTCATCATTTTGTAAAATCCCCGGGAGATTTCCTTGTTTGTTCTTCATAAAGTTTTAATTGATCCTTTCCTTTACACTCTTCCATTTCTGCGGCTCTGAATACTTTCTCTCCCTCAGGAGGTATGCCCTGCTCGAATCATGAAGAGCGAAGATGCAGTCCAAAATTTTTTCCTCACTACTTCTTATGAAAACATTAGTATACAGTTCCAATCATTCCAGGATGTTGAAAAGCCTTCCCTGGATCTCCTCATAGTGCTCGAATTCCTTCTTTCCGACTCTTCATATTTTGTCCTTTAGATAGTCTGAAACTCTCTCACACGTACGACTCCACGTCAGGGTGCTCCATGCTTCTTATTAACATTGAGGAAGCTGCATTTGCCTCAAATTTCCCATACTCTTCCAAATGCAGAATATTGTAGTCCGGACACTCTAAGACTACCCCTGTAGCTGATGGCTGCCTGGGTAAACTTGAGCTGCAAGTTGGACACCAAGTGATAATCTCCTCCAGCAAATCCCAAGATGGAACACGCTCTGTAATCAACTCTGGCTCAGTTTTTGTAGTAGGCGGACCGATAGAGGTTTCCTTCATTTCTAGATCATAACTTTCATCTTCAGAAATCAGCGCTAGCTATGTAGCTGTCTCCCTAGCTTGTCTCCTTTCAAGCTTGTCCAAGGCTCAACATTTGAGGCTATTGGAATTTCTTCTCTTAGTATGCCTCATCATCATATCTGGCTTCCTCTTTGCGACAGAAGTAACTAGATCTCCCTCTGGTGTAGTGATTATTAATGGCACATGCTTATTCCTTATCGTCGGAAGGTGTGAATATGCAAATCCTCTGGTATCTTTCTACTTTGACATTTGTCCTTTCTCTTGGTGATGATCTTGACCAAGGACTGCAGGCCTGCAGCTTCCTTGTGGCTGACTAAGTTCATTAGGGGACCTCGTAGTCCACATTGATGTGAGCAAAATCCAATTCAAAATTTATCACACCTCTCTCCGGTGCCTTCTCTTCACTTAGCACTAGATTTAGGCCATCTTTAAAAGCAAAAACAAGCTTTCTTCGTGACATTTTCCTGCATAAAATAGGGGAAACATCAGTAAGGTGGTACTTTGCACAAATAAGAAGAATAAAAAATTATTATTTTGTACATTTAGATGTCATTATCTTATTTAATATAATTTTATGAAGTTTGATATTAATAGTTCTCAATATGCGCATTTTCATTCACAAAAAAATTATTTTATTTAGTTTAATATTGTTACAAAATTTCTTTTATGTTGGACCCAGTCACAGAAAATGGCCATTTAGCTATCTCGGAACGGACGTCGTCTTTTGAGCTTGTCATGTTGTGTATTACTTCTTTAGGTATCGTTCGTTAATTGACAACATGGGCCTTTCTCCTTGGGAATCTACCAGCTGGTACGACCCTCTTGAGTAAACTTTCTCTACCACGAATGGTCCCTCCCAAGTCAGTTCAAATTTTCCAGCAATCTTGCGGTGTGCAAGAATAGGTCTTCTAAGAATGAGAACAAGGAAACCAACTTTGAAAACCTCTGGCGGACCAATTTATCGTAGGCTTGAATCATCTTTGCTTGGTAGAGTTCCAAATTCTACTATGCGAGCAATCTCTTCCCTTCAAGGCTTTCCAATTCTACAAGTCAGAGCATGACATTCTCTTATGCTGTAATCTAATTGACTACAACAAATATAAGCGACGGTAACTGAACCTCTAATGGAAGCATTACCTCAAACCCATACACAAGTGCGTAAGGTGTATACTGTGTCGATGTTATGACAGTTGTTCTGTATGCCTATAAGGCTTCCATTAACTTCTCCTGCCATCCTCTTTTGTTATCATCCAATATCTTTTTCAAAATCTGTACAAGCGTCTTGTTAAAGGCCTCTACCAAGCTGTTTTCTTTGGGATAATAAATTGTAGAATATCTCCAATCAATCTCGTGTTGTCCGATGAAATTGTTGATCATGTTAGTCTTAAGGCAGACCCATTATTGGAGTTGATCATGCGCGGTACACTAAAATTATATACGATCTGATTTTTGAAAAACTGTAGCACGTGTTGTGTTATGTCTTCTTGAAATGCTACTGCCTTTGTCCATTTTGAGAAGTACTCTGTTGTTGTAAATATAAATCGGTGTCCTTTCAAAGATGGAAGGTTTATCAGACCCACTATATCTGCGCCTAACATTCGAATGGCCACAATGCAACCGTGGGGTGTACAACATTTGGAGATTGGCGTAGGGCCACTCCATTCTCCTGGAATTGATGACATTTCATAATTGTTTCTGTACTATACATCATCATTGCTGATAAATAATATCTAAGTTTTTTTATCTTCATTTTCAGCTTCGAACCTGACTAGTGAGCAACACACAATCCGACATGCACTTCTTCGACTATATCCTGCACTTCGGCTTTGTTAAAGCATCTTAACCACATCTGATCGAATGATCTCTGATCCACTTAAAAATTACCTATTTTTATGCCTTACTTATGATTCAATTTTTAAGGATATTTTTCTTTAATGAAAGGTATTTTTATGTTTTTGGATATAGGTGATGAAAAAAAGCGTTCAAGAAGGAAAAAGGAGCAAAAAGGAACAAAAATAAAGCTAAAAAGTAAAGTTGCCAAAATTATAGGTCTGGCGCCTAGGCGCAAGTTCGATACTGAAGCAGTTAAGATTTTTGACAACTTTGGGCAGTTATTTTGACGGTGTTAAGTGGTAATTAGACCTTCTAGAAGACTGAAAGTTACTTCTGATACATAGGACGTATGATACAATGCATCTGGACATAGGATAATGCTTTGAATCGCGAAGAGATGCGATGCAAAGTGAAGGGGTGCGAAGATCTGGTCACGGAGTCCAGTGTCTAGGCGCCAGATCCCGGCATTTAGGCGCCACAGTTACTTTCTAGAAGATTCATTGAATTTGGATGAATTTTGAAGAGGTGCCTTAAGCAACCCCTGGTCATTTTTGAAGCTCTATAAATAGGAGACATTTCTACAGAAAAGAGAGCTTTCCCACGCCTATAAATTGTTCTAGAGCTACCAAATACTTTTCTTAAATATTTAGTGAGTTTATTTTAGTTACTTTGAGTGTTACTACTCAATTCCTTGAGTAATAAGTAAGAGTTTGTAAGAGTTGGTGCTGTTGAAGTCTTGTACTTTGCATTGGAGCCAGTAGGAGTCAAAGGATCACTTGAAGGAACATTTCAGATAATTATTTGTAACTTGGTTCAAAGTTTTATAAATATGTTTTGATGTGCGAATTTAATGTGTTCTGATTAGTTACGTTTCTTTCTCCTTTTAACCATGAAACGATAATAAAGATAATTTGATTTCGTTGGAGAACTTAAACTTAATTTTAAAAATTATTGTGATGATATTCATACCTGATCTTAATTTAATTTTTAAACTGGCCATTTGAAATGTTAAAATCTGTTGAAGAATTCTGAGACTTATCCGGAGATGAGTTCTTAACTAGTAGATATCACATAAATCTTTGGGTAATCGAAGGCCATGTGCGGGTTATTCAAGGTGATGTGCAAATAAATACTAAAATATTATTTATTGGTTATAGAATTAATTAATTTTTAGAGTGACGGACTAAATTCTATTAATTTGGTTTATAGAAAGGGATCGAGACACTAGTAGGGCCGACCATAGCCACCCTTGGATATCTAGAAGTGTGAGTCTAGATTAACCTATTCTACTAATAATACATCCCGAAACAATTTATAAATTAGCCAATGTTCTTTATACTATCGAGCGAAGGTAAATAATAGGAATGCTTCTATTTGGCACAATACCATAATTTCAAGTTCTCCACGAATGATAATTTTTCTAAAAAATCTTGGATTAGTTGAAAAGGAGAAAGTTATTTTATTTATACTTGCATCAACCTTTACTTTATTGTTATCTTGGATTAGTTGAAAAGGAGAAAGTTATTTTATTTATACTTGCATCAACCTTTACTTTATTGTTACTTTACTTGCATCTAGTAGAAATTTCATAAAACTTAAAATCTGATTTTTGAAAAGAAATAAAAATTATAATTACTTTTAATTTGAAAATCTATTAATTTCTAAAATTAATCTTCAATATGGGATCGATAACTAGGACTCCAATAGAGTCATGTATTACTGGATACGATACATTAACTTGCGCAGTACCTCTGGTGTGCAAAATATTTTCTAAAATTATATATTTATTTTTGCATACTACCTTTTGAAATATAAATTAAAGGATAAATTGTAGGCATAGTTACAGGTCGAGGTCAATCTCCGGTACAGAAAATTATCGATTAAGGCATATGACATTGCCCTCTTCTGAATCTAACGCGCTGCTGATTTTTTCTCTTATGGTCTTCCTATTTGCAAATATCCTATTAACGACTGATGATGATGACCAAAAATATATTAGGTTTTTGCTATATAATTTAACTCATTTTTTGTGATATTGCACTTTAAAGGAAGGTATTTTTCATGTTTTGCTGTAGGTATGATGATTTTAGGTGATTGGAGCAAAAGGAAGCGAAAATGAACGAATTTGGTGGAAAAAGGAGCAAAATGAAGAAAATTAACTTCTGGTTCCGCCGGCGCCAGAAAAGGGCATCACCGGCACCCGATTCCAGAGAGTTCAACAATATTTGGTGGCCAGTGTCGTCGGAGCCTTATCTAACACCACCGGCGCCCAAAGTCGGTGGAACTCAAATTCAATGTATTTGGATGAATTTTTGAAGGGGTGCATAAGGAAACTCTTGGAGAATTCATTTCTAACTTATTTTAGACTATTTTGGATGCGAATAGAAGTGTTTGTGGCGTGGTGTGTGTGAGTGTGTGTTAGAGACAAGTGAAGAGAGTGTGTTAAGGTTTGTAAAAAGTGTGCAGTAGTCTTGTATTAAAGTGTGCAGAAGTCTTGTATTGTGAAGGATTCTTCTTAAGGAGTGTAGGAGAAGGAGTAAAGTGAGAGATTGCTTCTTCCTTGCCAGTCTAAAGAGAGAATCAAGTGTTGGAGAGAAGAGAGAAAAGGATTCAAAGGAACTACAAGAGATTTGCTTTGGCAAGAGAAAGGATAAGTTGTATTTACTTTTGTGTTTGTATGAATTTTCTTTTATATATAAAATCCATGTTTTGTTGTATCTTCCTCATGAGTTCGAGTATATTTATTTGTCTTTCTTCTTGCAATGAGATGTGGTGAAGTGTTGATGTAGATTTGATATGCCATAAATTTTGAACTTCAATTACTTTTCAATCAGGCCAATTGAATTGTTAAAATATGTTGTGGAACATCAAATCCGAAAGGACTAAGTGTTCTACAACAAAAATGGAGAATCCATTCAATGTTCATGAATGAGTTGCGTAGTTCATGGGAATTGAGTGCAAATACATAGGGAACTATGGTTTAATGGGCGTCAAATTGGAGGTTTTAGAGTGACAAGCTGAAATCCCTAATTTGGTCATAAAGTTTGGTAACTAAAGCTAGGGTTAACCTTCAGGAGAAGGGAAGTGGGAGCTCTGAAGTGAGAGCTAGTATCCTCCCAACCTAACCACAGATTTTGTGACTAAGCCTAGGATTTGCCAATGTTCTTTTCATACTTGGAAGAGGTGGTACTCTGATGAGGGTAAAGAATATAAATGCTCCTATTTGGCTCAATACATTTCTATTATCAATCTATATCAATCACTCACCATAGAATAATTACAAGAGGGAAGACACTTTTCCATACATAAACCTTTCAATTACAAAACTTAGTGTGTGTTAGTTAGTCATGCTTAGAAAATTTAGAAAACATGTAAGAAATCTAGTTGTCATTATCTTTACATTTAGCATATTAAATATTACTTGAACTTGCATTGTAAATTGAGTGTTGGATTTCAACATCTTTGCTATATTTTGAAGAGTTCCTGCCTTCCTCATGGGATCGATAACCAGGACTCCACTAGAGCCCTGTATTACTTGAATGATACGTAAACTTGGGTATACGGGTCACTGCCTAATTATTAAATTAATCTATTTGTAAAACAAAACTCAAACTATCTTTTGAATATTGACTTTTGAGGCAGTTCGTACAATAGATCATGTTTTTGGCGCCGTTGTCGGGGAGGTATAAAAGGTAACTAATCAAAATTTTAGTAGTTTAAACCTTTACTTTGTAGTTTGCAATTTGTGTGCTTGTTTATTTTTTAGTGTGTTTTGTGTGATTTTATATGCATAAGAGTGGATCTATAGGTTTAGTGCCTTATGTTTCAGAGTTAGAGCGTACTATTAGTAAAATTTGAAAACAACAAAAATAATCTAAAAAACCTCACAAAATGGTGAACAACTAAGAAAATTGAAGAAATGAGAATGAAAATTTTCCAAGACCTTTAAAAGATTATGCTAAACCAACAACAGATGAAATTCATATAACCATTCAAAACTCTGATGTTGTTGCTAACTCATTTGAGCTTAAACCTGCTATTATCCAAATGGTACAAAATAATCAATTCGGAGGAATACCTAATGAAGATCCTAATTTACATCTCGCTAGTTTTTTAGAACTGCGTGCTACTTTTAAATATGATGGAATGTCGAATGATGCTGTTAGACTTAGACATTTCCATTTTCATTAAGGGATATAGATAAGGCTTGGTTAAATTCGTTACTATCAAAACTTGGGGAGACCTTTCACAAAAGTTTATGTCAAAATATTTCCCTCTATAAAAAACTGCTAAGCTAAAAAATGATATCACATTTTTTGGTCAGTTTGAATGGGAATCAATATATGAAGCTTGAAAAAGATTTAAAGATTTTCTTAGGATATGTCCACATCATGCTTTACCAAATTAGTTAATAATTGAAACATTTTATAATAGATTAGTGGGATCTTTGAGATCGATTATAGATGCTGCTGCTGGTGGATCATTAATGTCAAAACCTTTTGATGAAGCATATTAATTAATAGAAAAAATGCCTACTAATAATTTTCAATAGCCCTCTGAACGGGTAAATCCTAAAATAGTAGCTAGTATTTATGATTATGATGTTGTAAGTATGATAGTCTCCCAAATTACTGCCCTTTCAAAGAAATTAGATCAATACAAAACGAATTATTCTCAAACACCCCAGTGTTAGAGTATAATTCAGTAAGACAAATAATAGAATCTCAAACACCTTATGAGACTTTGAATGCTATAAATAATTGACCCAACAATCCTTATTCGAAATATTATAATCCTCGTTGGAAGAATCACCCGAATTTCAACTAGAACAGTAACAACTATGCTAGTGTTAACTCGCAATGGGGAAACAATCCTATTAACTCAGTTGGAAATTTGAACAACCAAGGACACACTAATTATAAAACTTCTTATCCTCCTGGCTTTAATAGTAACCCACAATTTAAGGAAAAGAGGTTGTCTACTGAAGAATTAATGTTGAACATGGGTAATCAAATACAAGCTCAAGGTGTTTCAATTAAGAACATTATGAATCAGTTAGGACATATTTTCACTACGCATAATAATAAACCTTCTAGAGCTCTTCCCAGCAATGTTCAGATCAATCAAAAAGATCAAAACAATGAGCATATTAAGGCTATTAAATTAACGAGTGGAAAGGTATTAGAAACAAGAGTGCAAAGTTGAGAAAGAGAAGGTGGATATTGAAAAAGGTTCTAATAAGTTATATCCAGACTTAGAATATCCACTTGAACTAATGAATATTACTGTTGAAAAACCACCTCCTCCATTTCAAAGATTGAAAAAACAAAATAGGGATAAAAGATTTACAAAAATTTTGGAAATCTTTAAGAAATTAACGGTGAATATTCCTTTTGTTGAAGCATTACTGCAGATGCCTGATTATGCGAAGTTTATGAAGTATATTCTTAAAAGGAAAAGAAAGTTCATAGATCATGAGACTGTTAAACTTAGTTGAGAGTGTAGTGCAATTATTCAGAAGAAGCTTTCTGAAAAACTTAAAGACCCTGGTAGTTTCACTATCTCGTGTGCTATTGTTGACCTCATTTTTGGTGAGGTCTTTTCTCTCCTTAGTACTTAGGATCTAGCCTTAGGCTTTCCCTTTGACTATCCTAGAGGATTAGATATGACACCCACCATTTAGAAATTTAAACACCTCTTAACTCCCTACAAACCCCACATGCTTGATTGTAAACCCCTAATTCACTTGGAGGGTTAAGATCAAATGTGGAGGTTTAAAGGATGAGTTCCCTATATGACTCTTTGGCCTTAGGACAACCCTGGGTGGCTTGGTCTGGTGAGGGTTAACCGCACACATTACACTTTCACAAACATTCCAAATCCTAAAACTATTCATGCCTAGCTTGACTTCCTGACTCATGTAGGTAATTCATATGGATGGACCTTAACCCATAGGCCCTTGGCTAAGAGGGTTAGGAACAACATAGTGAATGCCTCAAATGAGTCCTCTCATGGCTCTTATGGGCTTGATATGGCTTCATGACTCAACCAAAGTGATTCCAATCTACTCAAATTTGATCAATCTTCATTTTTCCAAAATTTCAATTTTTGACCCCCGGGGCCCTACACCCACTAAACCTACCAAATGCCCTCGAAACTTTCCAAAATCTGCAAAATCACCTAAATTATCCAAAATTCCTCAAAATCAATCCTAAACATTTCCCCCCACTCAAATTGATCATCCATAGCCAAATATACCAAAATTTCCAAAAATACCCCCTAATACCCTCCAAATACCCAAAATGCCCTTCTTAGCAAAAAATTCCATAAATTCCGAAAATTCCCAAAAAAATCTAGAAAATCCCAAATATTTCCAATTTCATTTTGTTCAACTACACCATAGGCTAATTTTTTCTATTTAATCCACTTTTACCAAAACCCCCAATTTGACCCATTCTTAACCCAAGTAGACCCAATGTCCCACTAAACAAACCCAATTGACCTCAATTTTGGTCCAATTCAATTCTAAACTTCAATTCAATATACCCAATGTCAATTTAGACCAAATCCAAGCCCAATTGGATTGACATTTGGATCCAGTTTCAATTTGAAGCCTAAATCCCTTAAATTGGCCTAAACCCAAACCTAACCCAAATAGGCCCAAATCCCAAAATAAAAGCCCAACCAAAGTTGAAAACTCTTTATAACACTTCCCTAAACATTTCTCAACATTAATTTTACATCAAATCCAACCTTAAACCAACATTAACCCAATATAGCCAAAGTTAGCCCAATTTGACCTATTTTGGGCCCCATTACCAAAGAGGCCCAAATTAAACCTACTTCAATTCCAAATGACACCAAACCTTCTCCAAATCACTCATGCCACACTCCTAAACTAAACCCAACATTTGTTTAGCCCAAGATTTCACAAAATCTCCATCCACCAATTTGTTTTCAAACTTAAAAGCCCACTTCCATAAAGCCTTTAAAAGCCCACATTCCATCAAATTCAAAAGCCCAAAATCCATCCCCAAGCTCACATGAAACCTTTTCTTCATCATTCCTTTGGTAATCCTATTTGACCAAAGTCTTAAACCATCATGAAATCAACCCATTTGTAGCATCATGACAAATCCCATCAAAGGAATCCAAAGTTTTCAAAATTCCAAATAACCCTTTTCCATGCAAGTGAGCCAACCTTTTCCCAAGACATAAGCAAGCTAAATGAAGCCATGGAGCCATGCATAAGCCATATGCAAGCCATGGGGAGCCCTTTCCACCTCACCATGCCACTTATGGCAAGAAGAGGGAAGCGTTTCTTAAGCCTTCACTAAACCTTTTTTAACCCCATCAATGATACACTTTAACCAAAATTGGCCACCTCACCTTGGATGGGGACTTCACCACACATGTGAGGATGACCCAAATGATCTCACATCAGCCCAAATCAAGCCTTGGTGAGTGAACCAAGCCAAAACCATGAATTGACCCAAAGTGGACCAAATATGCTCCTTACACCCATGCCATTTAAATCCTTGATTTTACACATGGCAATCCCAAATTGATTGCACCAAAATCAAACTCTGACCTCCCCTCCACCTAAACACATATTTTGAACCCACTAATCAACCCCCATGGCCACCCTAAGCTCCACCATAACCTTCCTTATTTAAACCCCACCTCCATGGCCAAGAGGAGGAGATGCAAGATTTACCATGGAGAGACCATGCCAAATTGTTCCCAAAGCTTTTCCAAGCATTTCTAAGTTCAATCAAACCATTTCCAATTGAGGCCTCACCTCTTGGACAAAGGTATCAAATTTTTTCTCCTCCAACCGAGCTTATTTTAAATTTCTGTAAATATTCACATGCTTTAAGTATACCATCACCGTATAGATGTGTGCTACTTGATTAGATGATCATTTTAAAAAAAAATCATTCAATTTCATTGAGAAACGAGTGAGATATCAAGGTTTGAAGGTGGACTGTTTTGGGTGAATAACACTAGGAGAGAGGAGCAGCAGCCGTCCGATCAGGCGCGTATTTGACAGACGGCCCTAATGCAGTCGGACGGATCTTCATCCGTGAACAGGCGCCATACAGAACCACGCTGGCCAATAGGAGAGAAACACGTGGATTGAGCAGGAAATGGATTTTTTGGATTTATTTTTGACACAAAACATCAAAAAATCATAACTTTGCCTAGAAAACTCCAAAAAATTAAATAAAAATACCCTCTTGCTCATGAAAATGAGGAGAATAATGTGAAAGTAATTTTATTTTTATTTAATTCATATTTTATTTTTAATTAATTAAATAGTATTTTCAATATTTTAATTTTTCATGCATGTAGGAGCTTCACCGTAACTTAAAATTTTTATATGTTATTTTATGCATAATGTTTGATCTTTCCTGATTTTTCCAAAGTCAGGAAAAATTTCCATGATGAGATATCTATTTTTCAATATTATGCTTCAGTTTTCCTATAATAATTATAAAAATTACCATGTTACTTAGAAAAATCTAGAAAAATTAGAGTATGTTTCATTTGACCAGAGAAATATTAGAAAATTATCTCATAATTTATTTCAATCAAACAAACTCTAATTTGGCCAAAAACTTAAAGTGGAATTTTAATTAATTAGGATTAACCACACATCAAAATAACTTGAAAATAATTCTCCACTGAACTTTAGGATCAGAAGAACCTCATATAAAAATTTGATATCAATTAGAAATGTTTAACCCCACTAAATGAATTAATTAAGTCACATAACCAAAATTAAACTTTAAAAATTCATAACTCCAAAACTACATTTCAAAAATTCACCAAATTAGTTTTGGGGGCTCTCTGATATCAGAGAAGTCTATAAAAATTAAAATTGAAATTTTCTAAAATTTTTTATTTTTAATCATATTTTAATATTTTAAATAATTAAAAAAATAATAAAAATCATAAAAATATTAATAATCATAAAAATGTCATATTTTGACTCCTAATCACTTAGGAACAAACCAAATATTTTTCCCAAGTCTCAAAGTAAAGATATTGAATTTCAAATGCTTAAAACAACTTTTAATATTAAAAAATGTATTTTCCAACCTTTTCACTAAATTAATTCCAATAAATCAAAGAAAAATTAGAAAATTGTAAAATTTGTTTATTTGAACTCTTTGAGGTCAGAGAGTTGTAAGAAAAATAAAAAAAATCAATTTTTCAACTTTTATTTTATTTTAAAATTAATTAATACTCTAAAACTTAAAATGATTATAATAAATAAAATTTAATTCAAAAAATCACCAAAATTGGTCCAAGTGGTTCTCTAGTCTTTAAGAACATCCCATAATTTTCTTAAGGACAAAAACCATTCCTTGGTCAAGTTGTTGAATTTTCTTTGAAAACCCCTATTTTCTAATAAAAATAATTATATAAATAAATTAAATCCAGAAAAATCACATTTTCTCCTCTAATGACTTAATTGACATGTGAGTGAGGTGACATAAAAATTTCAAATTCATTTGAGCTCAATTTAGTGAGCTATGAAATAAATAAGCCTAAAAGGACATAAATGTAATTAAAGAATTTAAACCCCTTTATTAAAGTTTTAGGTTTAATTAAAATGGAGAGTAAAATATTTGATTTTATCTTTCTTTGAAAACCCCTATTTTCTAATAAAAATAATTATATAAATAAATTAAATCCAGAAAAATCACATTTTCTCCTCTAATGTCTTAATTGACATGTGAGTGATGTGACATAAAAATTTCAAATTCATTTGAGCTCAATTTAGTGAGCTATGAAATAAATAAGCCTAAAAGGACATAAAGGTAATTAAAGAATTTAAACCCCTTTATTAAAATTTTAGGTTTAATTAAAATGGAGAGTAAAATATTTGATTTTATCTTTCTTGGATGATTGAAACTTTATGAACCCATTAATCACTTTTAATAAAAAATGAAACTTTGATTATTTAAACAATTTAAATTTTTGGAAGAATAATAAAAAATTGAATTATTAAAATAGGGATATTATTAAGAGGATATTTATTCTTTAATTTAAAAATCCCTAAATAAGTCACTTTAACAATATTTAATTCTTAATTAAAATAATAATCCAAATTAACAATTAAAATTAAAATTAAAACTAAATTAAAATTAAATTAAAATTAAAATTAAATTAAAATTAAAATTAAATTAAATTAAATTAAAATTAAATTTAATTAAACTAAAATTAAACTAAATTAAAATTAAAATTAAATTAAAATTAAAATAAATAATATTAAAATAAAATTAAATAAAATAAAATTAAATTAAATTAAATTAAATTAAATCAAATTAAATTAAATTAAATTAAATTAAAATCATTTAACAACAAATCTAAATGAAATCATTAAGAGTTAAATCAAAACATATCAATAATTTCAATACCTCTTCCTATCTAAGTAAATTTAAAACATAAACATCAATTTGAAATACTAAAATAATTGAAAGTATAAAGATTAAATATAAAATAATTTGAACACTATTCCAAACTTAAGATTATTAATTAAACCCTCATAATTAAATTAAAACTCTTTAAACCATTAACTTAAACTTTAAATTAAGAATGATTAAAATTCTCAACAAACCAACTTGCCCTTAAAGACTTTAATTATTATAACTCTTAAATAGAGTATTAAGTGAAATATCACTTCACTCATCGGGTAATCAAATACGTAAGTTCACTGAGCAAGAGACAAAGCTAAACCAAACCCTTGGATGATCAATTCACCAGTATAATGAAATTCATTTGGACTCAAGATAATCCCAGAAATATTGAAAAGATGTTTAGGGCTCGTCCTAAGCACTTCCTTAATACGACGGGATGTTTTAGAAGAACAACTGAATTTAATTGTTCTTTGATGAAGAAAATCATCCTTAAACAAAACACAAGAACCTAGATGTCATAGGAGATGACTAGCAATAGGATTAGGAATTTGGTAGACAACCAAAACCTTTCCTTAGCTTTACCTAGTATCTCGTTGAAATATTTAAATGCCTTAACATGTGTTTTAAGTGCAGCTTGGGATGACGGGAAGACCCTCCAGGTACGCTTTTATTTTATTGCAATTTACTTACATGCATTGTACTTTACTTTTTCTTGCTTGATAAATAAAACTGTTGCAAGAAAACCAAAACCTTTAGGATAGTCCCTAAACTGAAACCAAAACTAAATTAAAAGTCATTGCAAGATAAAATTCATTGCCACAACATTCCAAAATATAAAAACAACTCAAAATTTAATCACAAACAGAACAACAAAACTACAATTGTAACTAAATTAAAACGTCTCGTTGAATGATCGGGAATACCTCGGATGATGTAACCCACGTGTTGCTTAACGAGATTTCCCACGGTCTAAATGAAAGTGTGGAACTCATTCGAGTTGAGTTTAGCAAATTCATCTGGACTAAGTGAATTCAATGAAAATAACGGTGCAGGGATGACGGAACCGTGGGATCTTAATCGGTTCTGTTTAAACAACTTTAAGATTTGTTTTAATTAAAATATTAAAAACACTTGGATTTTAAGATTTTCTCTAAACCAAAACACTTCTCTCAGCTCCTGATTTATGACTTCCAAAACTAAACGTCTGCAACAACAAGGAGCTCGGAGCATGGTGGGCAGCATGACCATCGTCATCAGTAACACTCGGATCTACTTCAGCAAAAATTTCTTAGAATTAAATAACCAAGCCATATGACTTCGAGGTAGTTTGCCCAGTGCAACATAAATCCTCAACTCTTCGTTAGGCATTTTTATAATCATATTATGCAAATTAAGCCCTAACCGGTCTTAGGATTTCGAGGTAGTTGTTTGGTACGACATAAACCCTCACATCTTCAAGACTATTTGTATGATCATGTCATACAAATATAAGTCCTAATCAATTAAAATTGGCAGGATTGCAATATTAAATAAACTCCCAAATTGAAACCAAACAATAGGATATTTAGAGAAGTTGTCAAGATTCTTCTTGGATCCTCAGCTTCTCCTACTTCTCTTTTTTTGGACTCTTAAAATAAACTGTTCCAAATTTGATCCATTACCTATTGAAATTTCCAAAACTCAAATCCTTTGAAAACCTTAAACTTTGAAATTCTTGAGAGAAAAACCACTGATCATTATCGACAGTTTTCTTAAGTGTCTTCGAACATTTAAGATGTAATTAACTATAGGGGCTTGCCCTTATAGGGAACTTTAAGAACCCAGGTAATATAAACCCTGTTTAATTTCTTTATATTAAACAGGAGAATTTGTCGGCTTATAAAGTTGGTTCGCAGGCCAAACGGATATCACAAATCTTCTAGTTTATTTAATCGAGCCCCATAATCAAGCAGTGTGTCTATTCTTCGGGATAGATACACGGTTTGTGATGCGGTGCTCGTTTATATAAACTCATTTGGGATGTGAGATCGGTTTGATTTCATATCTTAAAATTTTCAAATTTAAAATTATTTTCAAAATCAAATACTACTTTCTAAATTATATATATTTAAATTAAATTTAAAATCTAAAATTCGACGACAATTTCTGTAGGCGACCCTTTTTTTAAAATACAACACACAACCTAAAATATGCCGACAGCTATACATGAAAAACTTTTGGAAAAGCTTTATGTGATATAGGATCTAATATTAATCTTATGCCTTTATCAACTTTCAAAAGATTGAGAATAGGAGAGATTTCACCTACATCTGTAACTCTTCAGTTGGCTGATCATTCCATTACTTATCCTAAAGGAGTGGTGGAAGATGTGTTAGTAAAAGTGGATAAATTTATCTTTCATGTGGATTTTATTGTATTATATCTGGAGGAAGATAAAGAAATTCCAATTATTTTGGGAAGACCATTCTTTGCAACTAGGAGATCTATGATTAATGTTCAAAAAGGAGAATTAACCGTGAGGGTTAATGATTAAGAGACAACCTTTAATATTCTGAAATCTATGAAATATCCCTCAATAGAAAAAGATGATGAATGCTTTCGAATGGAAATATGTGATTATTTGAGAGATGATCATTTTAAAGAAGTGTTAGAGGAGAAAATAGAATATAAAAATGTGGAGTGTGAGGATGAAAGTGAAATAGAAAATGATTTTGATGATATAGAGAATGAAGAGTTAGACTATGTTCAGGAAAGATTCAAAATGTTGGATAATATGGAAAATGCTGATCAAAGTTTAATTCCATCTATCATAAAACCTCCTGAACTTGAGATGAAAATTCTTCCTAATGATTTAAAGTTTATGTTTTTAGGAGAATCATCTACCTTAACAGTTATTGTAACTTCAGATTTGAATGAATATCAAGAACATAAATTATTAGAGACTTTAAAAAGATACAAAAAGGCTTTTGGTTGGACTTTAGCAGATATTAAATGAATTAGTCCTTTGATCTGTATGCACAAAATTTTGTTGGATGAACATCATAAACCTAGAGCTGTTCCGCAAAGGAGACTGAATCCAATGATGAAAGAAGTAGTTAAGAAAGAAATTTTAAAATGGTTTGATGCTGGAATTATTCATCCAATTTCAGACAGTGCTTGTGTAAGTCCAATTCATTGTGTTCCTAAGAAGGTAGGAGTGACTCTTGATGTGAATAAACAGAATGAAATTATACCAACAAGTCAAATTGATGGTTGGCAAATTTATATTGACTATAGAAAATTAAATGTCGCCACCAAGAAAGATCACTTTCCTCTTCCTTTTCTAGATTAAATTGTTGATAGACTTGTCAGACACAAGTACTATTGCTTTTTGGATGGATATACTAGTTATCATCAAATACCTATTACTCCAGAGGATCAAGAGAAGACTACATTTACTAGCCCTTACAGAAATTTTGCTTTAAGAAAAATGTTCTTTGGTTTATGTAATGCATCTGCAACGTTTCAAAGATGCACGATGTCTATTTTTAGTAAGCTGATAGATAATGGAATAGAAGTATTCATGAATGATTTTTCTGTATTTGGAACTTCAATTGACATATGTCTGAATAATTTAGAAAAAGTTTTGGAGCTTTGTGAGAAAATATATTTAGTTCTGAATTGGGGAAAATGTCAATTTATGGTTGCAGGAGGAATTGTGCTTGAGCATAAAATTTTTGAATTTGGTATGGAGGCTGTCCTTGCAAAAATTCAGGTTATTAATAAATTACAACCTCCTACTACTTTGAGAGGGGGTAAGAAGTTTCTTAGGACATACTGGATTTTACAGGCATTATATTAAAGATTTTTAAAAAATTACAAAATATTTGTGCCAACGTTTGAAAAAAGATAAGAGATTTGATTTTAATGAAGAATGTTTGAATGCCTTTGAACTATTAAAAGAAAAATTAATCACTGCCCCTATAATTGTTTCACCTAATTGGGAGACACAATTTGAACTTATGTGTGAAGCCAGTGATTATGCGATTAGAGTTTCTTTAGGGCAAAGGTATGATAAAATATTTAAGGTTTATTACTATGCTAGTAAAATTCTTAATGAAGTTCAAATTAATTATACCACTATTGAAATAAAATTATTAGCTATAGTGTATGCCTTCGACAATTTTAGACCGTATCTGATTGGAACTAAATGCATAGTGCATACTGACCCTTCAACTATCAAATATTTAATGCAAAAGAAGGATGTCAAACTAAGACTGATTAGATTGATACTTCTAATGCAAAAATTTGACTTTGTGATAGTTGATAGGAAAGGATCTGATAACCAAGTCGCTGACCATCTGTATAGACCGGAGTATTATAAATTATCTTAATTTGAGAAGGAAATTAAAGAAAAGTTTCCTGATGAGCAACTTTATATCATTATAGAGAGGAATTTGCCTTAGTATACTGATATTGTGAATAATATTTTAAGTGACATTATACCACCTGATTTAACAAAGCAACAGCAAAAGATATTTAGATATGATGCTAAATTTTATTTTTGGGATGAACCCTACTTATATAAATAGTGTAATGATCTTATTATTAGAAAATGTGTGTCGTTCGAAGAAACAGAACTAATTATTCAGAGATGCAATGATTCTGAATTTGGAGGACATTTTGGTGTTGATAATACTGCTTATAAGATTTTTCAAGATTTTATTGGCCCACTCTTTTTAGGGATGTATACAAATATATAAAAACATGTGATCGATGCGAGAGAGTAGGTAATATTTCTAGAAGAAATGAAATGCCTCTAAATTTTACATTAGAAGTTGAAATCGTTGAAGTATGGGGATTGGATTTTATGGGACCATTTACTCCTTCATTTGAAAATCAATATATATTGGTCGATGTTGGTTATGTCTCGAAATGGATCAAAGCAATTGCTTTACCCAGATGTGATGCTCAAAGTGTTTAAAATTTTAAATGAGAAATATTTTTACAAGATATGGAATGCCGAGAGTAATCATAACTGATGATGGATCTCATATGAGGAATAATCAAATTCAGAGATTGGTTAAAAAATATAATATTATTCATAGAATCTCTAGTGCCTAGCATCCCCAGACTTGTAGTTTAGTAGAGGTGTCTAATCATGAAATTAAAAGAATTTTTGAGAAAACTGTGGATCTTCACAAATTAGATTGGTTTGTGAGATTAGATATTGCATTATGGTCTTACAAGAATTCTTTTAAGACCCCTATCAAAATGTCTCCTTATAGACTAGTATTTGGAAAGACTTTTCACTTAATTGTTGAATTGGAGAATAAAGCATATTAAGCAATAAAAGAGCTGAATTTTAATTTGAAAAATGCATGTGAGAAGAGATTTGTGCAATTGAATGAATTTGAAGAAATCCGAAATGATTCTTATCATAATGATAGGATTTATAAGGAGAAAATGAAATTATGACATGATCGGAAGATATTAAGAAAGAAATTTGAACCTGAATAAAAAGTATTGTTATACAATATTAGATTGAAATTATTTCCTGTAAAACTTAAGCCTAGGTGGATAGGACCTCTTACTGTTATAAATGCGAATTCTTTTGAAGCTGTTGATATTAAGGATCCTAAAACAGGAAAGATATTAAAAGTTAACGAGCACAGATTAAAACCTTATTTTGAAGTGTTTCAACTAGATTTTAAAGATGTTTTAATGTTAAGTCACCTGAATAACTAAATGGTTTGTTGAGCTGACGACGTTAAACCAAGCGCTTTATGGGAGGCAACCCATATTTATCTTTATTATTTTTGTGTGCTTATTTTTAGTAGTTTGCTTGTAGAGAGTCATATTGGAGTCATACTTAATCTTAAATATCATGAAAGAATGGAAAATATTGGATCATACTGAAGAATTGAAATATTTCAGACCAAAATGAAGTTCGGTGCATAATTTATTTCGATCGAGTGTTGCCCACACCCTATCAAGTGCCGCCGACACCCTATCAGGTGCCGCCGACGCCAAGATCCAGTTGACGGTTCCTGAAGTTTTGAAATGCAATTTTTTGCGGTTTTAGCCAGGATTTCATCCTAATAATTCCCCAAAACGTGTTTTTAACTCCCCAAACTCCAGAAAAATGAAACATTCCTTTCCCAATTCGCATCCAATGGATTCCAACTTTGTAGAAACCTCAAGATTTAGAGTTTTCAATCCACAAAAGTTTGTCAGTTTCGAGGTGTAGCGTTTATTCAACAAGGTGATGATGAAGAGAAGGATTATCAAGGAAAGAGGTTTTGTAAATCGAGGTATGGATAATCCTACTACAAGAGTTGAAGAGACAATTGTACAGAGGCGTTGGGAAGTGTTATGCTACACTACCACCACCGTTGTCGTTCCTATTGTGAAAACATTCTATGCAAATCTTCATGGGACCAATTAATGATTCGTCTATGTGCGAGGTAGATTTGTACCACTCGCGCCTTCAAAGATGAATGACTTATTTATGATTGAGAATGTGCCTATCTGCCATTATTCAAATTTTAATGCGACGAGAGACAATATGAATGAAGTTTATCACCATTTGACGGACAAAGGTGAAGATTGAGGGTGTCAAAGCAATGGAATTACTTCATTTCTATAAAGTTACTTCCAACTTTAAAAATTAATAAAGTGATGAAGGAGAGTACTATTTTAAATTACTATATTCAAACTGGAAGGCCGATCGATATTGGTACAATTATCATGAAATATGTATTTGGATTGATTTTTCATGGATCTAAATATGGGCTTGGACATCCTTCCACCATATTTCTTCTTTGCAGCCAGTCACAAGTTCCATATGAGAGTTAGGAAAAAGTTATTCTTCCCTGGAGGCCTAGTGATCCAACTAATATATGACTGTCAGGCAATAGGAGACGAGAGTGATATGAGCCTCATTGCTGATCAACCATCTCAGAGTTTATGACTTATTCAGCCTTACTTTCCTGAAAGTTCTAGAGTGAATCTAACAAAGATCAATAAGCTAGAGAAAGAGGTACAAAATCTTATGAATGCTATTAATAATATCTCTGATTTATTTGATCACTTGGATTGAATGATGAAAGAACAATTGATCATACAAGAATAATTGAAGTGAATTTGATAAATCTGTTGAAGAGGAATGTCGTGATTGCTGAGGATTGATCTGATGAAATCCCATATTGTTCCTTCTACAATTTGTTTTTGCATCATCAATCTCTGGGAGATATTAGAAGAGATGATAGTTTAGAGGCTGATGAGGAGTAATGTCTCTAGTTAGTATTTAGTATTTGGTATTTCTATGCTTTGGTGTGTTTAGTATTGACTTGCTTTACTTTGTATTATGTATTTGGACTTGTTATGCTTGAATTATGTGTTGGTGCTTTGTTTTTAGTGTTAGAGTATTGTAGTGTGTTTGTAACGCTGACTATTTGGGGCTAGATGAACTTATTTGGTGAATGCTTTAGTGTGTATGTTTGTAGCATGGATTCTATATATTAAAGTGATGTTTTGTGTTGTTTGTGTAAGTTTGACGTTAGTTAATTGCTTACTTGATGAAATAAATGATTAAAGAGGCTATTGATGCGATAGCAGAATGTTGAAATGATTGAAATTGCGGAAAAGTTTCAGACCCAAAAATTGAACTGGCGCCGCCAGTGCCAAAATACAGACAGTTGGGCCCTTTTAATTTAAATAGAGCGCCTCTGACGCCCAAATAGAGAAAAAGGCCAAACCCCTCTAAAATCACAAATTTTGCCCTAGGCCCTGCAAATCTAGTTGTTTCCTTCGTCTTCTTCTTGTAGCTTTAGCAAAAATTAGATCCAGGGCTTGCTAGATTAAGGGTTTGGAGCATTTTCAAAGCTTTTTGAGAGTGGATCTAGAATTTGCTTGGTAAGAGCTTCACTTTAACCTAATTATTTTTTATTTTCACCATGAGAATTTCTTACGTTGCTTCGAACCAAAATTTGGAATTTTTGAAGATATTTTAAGAATTTCCATGATGATTTAGGCTCTTATTTATTTAGATTTGCTTTAGAAGTTTCCCACATTGTGATTTTGGAATTTATCTGATCTTATTGCATATTTTTAGAATTCAAAATGACTCCTAGAACAAGCAAAGGCAAGAGGAAGATAAATTTTGATGAAGATAGATTTGTTAAAGTTAAAGCGCAGTTTTGTTTCAATTTTGTCCTGCATAATAACAAGTGTATACAAGACCAGGCTTTTGAAAGTCCGGGCAGATATATTGAGCAGTGGATTTCTGATAAAAATTGGGAAAGATTTTGTTATTTCACTGCTAATGCTATTATGGGTAGTGTGCGAGAATTTTATGCAAATCTGCCCTGGACTGAAATGGAATATGTGCTAGTTCGAGAAAAATTGGTAGAGTTCACCCCTCAGCGTAGTAATGATTTTTATCAGTTACAGGGGGTGAGGTTTTGTGAATATGAAAACTTTGATATGAGAGAACCTTGTATGAAAGAAGTGATTGCTTTTCTGACTAATGGAATAGGGGAATGGAAAGTTAAACAAAAACATATGATTAATTTCCCCGCTTCTAAGTTAAATGTAGCTTCTAAAGCATGGCGCTATTTCATCTTTGTGAGAGTACTACCTTCATATCACCACAGTCAAGTTACAAAGGATAGAGTAATTATAAATTATTTTATTCAGACCATGAAGAAGATTAATATTGGATCTAATATTTACAAGAACATTCAAACTATTGGTAGAGGAGAAACCACTTGTCGATTAAGACATCCTGCCCTAATTCATTCACTGTGTGCACAGTCTGGAGTTTAGTTTAATAGTTCTGAAGAGGTAGTCATACCACTGAGACTTATTACCAAGACTATTATTCGGACTTATGAGTCTCATGTGGTAGGAAGAGGAGAGAGTAGAAGCACTGTTTTTCCTACTACTAGCCAAGACATTCCATCTACTTCTGAGCCACCTACACTATCTGATGTTGTGGAGCAGTTGAGGATCTAGAGTGCTAGTATGGATAGACTTCATAGCAGAATGGATGTATTTGAGGCTAGAAGTGATGTAAATGAAGATTACATGAGGAGGAGAGTCAAGTATGATATTGCCTATCATGATGCTCAGGTTAGATTTATGAGGGGAGAGACTGGAGTGATATTCTCTACCTGCCCCAGCTATGTTCCATACCGACCTGATCCTGCTGATCCTGCTGATGAAGTTGGTGATGATGATTGGTAGTACTATGATTTCTATTTTCTGTTGTTTGTTTTTGTACTGTTTGTATTAGTTATTTTCTTTTTTTTTTATTTTATGCTGTTTGTTGATGTATTTGTGTTAAAAAATGAAAATGTAATGAACTCTGTGTTCGTTGTTAGTAATTTGAATTGAGATTTTGATGTTATGTTGGACGTTTAATGTTTAATTGTTTAATATTTCTTCACCCTAGCAAATATTTAATGTTATATATATCACTGCTTCTAACTGTTTCATGCTTGCTAGCTTAATTTTGATTAATACTAGAATAGCTTCAGAAGATTTCAAAATCTCAGCATAAAAAGATTAATTTTCTTTTTCTCTTTACCATTTCAAATTTATTGAAAAACTTAAGTTTAGGGGAGGGTAAAATTATTAACTCTTATTTTTTCTCAATTAATATATTTTCAAAAATTATTAGCATAACTTTTGGTAGTTGAACCAAACTTTAGATAAATAAATTTTTTATTTCATTTAAATATTATGGTAGATTTGGATGAATGTTTTTAGCAATAAAGGTTAATTTTATAGCGTAAGATATTTAGTATGAATGGATTTAATTATAGTTGACTATTTAAAGTAAAGAAAATTGTATTTTTGAAATGGTAAGAGACTTAAAGAACTGTGTGAAGAAAGGATTGTAACTTTGTGATGAATTATAAAGCTGATATATATTTATAAAGTAAGGAAGTGTTTCAGGTTTGAACTTTAGAAAGAGGAGAGTGCAATTCAAAATCATTATAGGCTATCCAGATATAGTAATCCTCACATAAAAAAAGAAGAAAAAGATATAAAAGAAGGATTGAAAAACAATCCCAAAAGAAAAAGGAAAAGAGAAGAAGAAAAAAGATATATGTGAGTAGAAGCTTGAGGAGATGTCTAATTAAAAATTGGCTTCACTTGAATCAACCTAAAGGAAGAACTTAGTTACATTTCTAAATTTATATTTAAAGTATTAGCTTACTTTCTAATGGAGTTTGCATGAGCTTCATTTTCATATAATCTTTTAAGACACCCTTAATGTGACAAATTATGGTACATCTTAAAATGAAAGGAGACTTAAACTCTTAGACTTGACTACTGAATGTTCTTATACATGTAGTTTTAATTTGAGTTATTGGACTTCTTTCTAAAGAGTCTTTCCATTATATTCATTTAAATAAAAAATCATAGCATTCTATAAGGGAGAAGTTCACTACTTTGAGCTATATTTTTATGTTGTAAAAGGATTACTTGAGGACAAGTAATAGTTAAGTTTGGGGGATTTTGATGCACCAAAAATATATTAGGTTTTTGTTGTATAATTTAACTCATTTTTGGTGATTTTACACTTTAAAGGAAGACATTTTTCATGTTTTGCTACAGATAAGATGATTTTAGGTGATTAGAGCAAAAAGAAGGGAAAAAGAACGAATTTAGAGCAAAAAGGAGCAAAATGAAGAAAATTAACATCTAGCACCACATACGCCAGAATGGGAACCGTCGGCGCCCAATTCCAGAGAGTTCAAACAATATTTGGCGGCCCAGCATCGCCGGCGTTTTACCTTGCGCTGCCTACGCCGTCGACGCCCAAAGTCAGTGGAACTCAAATTCAATTTATTTAGACAACTTTTTGAAGGGGTGCTTGATGAAACTCTTGGGGAATTTGTTTCAAACTTATTTTAGGCTATTTTGGATGCCAAAAGAAGGGTGTGTGGCGTGGTGTGTGAGTGTGTGTTAGAGAAAAGTGAAGAGAGTGTGTTTGGGTTTGTAGAAAGTGTGTAGAAGTCTTGTATTGTGAGGGATTCCTCTCTAAGGAGTGTAGGAGAAGGAGCACAGTGAGAGATTGTTTCTTCCTTACCATTCTAAAGATAGAATTGAGTGTTAAAGAGAAGAGAGAAAAGGATTCAAAGGAACTATAAGAGATTTATTTGAGGAAGAGAAAGAGATAAGTTGTATTTACTTTTGTGTTTGTATGAATTTGTTTTTATATATAAAATCAATGTTTTGTTGTATCTTCCTCATGAGTTTTGAGTAAATTTCTTTGTCTTTCTTCTTGCAATGAGATGTGGTGAAGTGTTGATGTATATTTGATGTGCCATAAAAATGTTAAAGGAATTGTGATGGTTTTTCATTTCAAACTTCATTTACTCTTCAATCTGGCCAATTGAATTGTTAAAATCTGTTGTGAAACATCAAATCCAAAAGGACTAAGCGTTCTACAACAATGGTGGAGAATCCATTTAATGTCTATGAAGGAGTTCCATAATTCATGGGAATTGAGTGCAAATAAATAGAGAAATATGGTTTAATGGGCGTTGAATGGGAGGATTAGAGTGATAGGCTGAAATCCCCAATTTGGATCTAAAGTTTGGTAACTAAAGTTAGGGTTAGCCTTCAGGTGAAGGGAAGGGGGAGCTCTGAAATAAAAGTCAGTATCCTCCTAGCCTAACCATAAATTTAGTGACTAAGCCTAGGATTTTCCAATGTTTTTTTGATACTTGGAAGAGGGGGTACTCCGACAAGGGTAAAGAATATGAATGCTCCTATTTGGCGCAATACAATTCTATTATCAATCTATCTCAATCACTCACCAAAGGATCATTGGAAGAGGGAAGACACTTTTCCATATATAAACCATTCAATTACAAAATTTAGTGTGTATGTTAGTTAGTCTTGCTTAGAAAATTTAGAAGCAACTTGTAAATCTAGTTGTCGTTATCTTTGCATTTAGCATATTAAATAGTACTTGAACTTGCGTTGTGAATTGAGTGTTGGATTTAAATATCTTTGTTATATTTTGAAGAGTTCCTGCCTTCCTCGTGGGATCGATAACCATGACTCCACTAGATCCCTATTTTACTTGAACGATACATATACTTGCGTATACAGGTGACTGCCTAATTATTAAATTAATCTATTTGCAAAACTAAATTGAATCTATCATTTGAATATTAACTTCTTAGGCGGTTCGTACTCTGTATTAGATGCTAATCTTCTATATCATCTGCCACTGTAGCTGCTATCTCTTGTTTTCCAAGCTTGTGTAAACTGTCGAGTTCTATCTATGAAAAAACCTAACATTCTTGACTGTAATGTCTATAGAATCTTTGGGTGGACAGGCCAATTCTTTAGCAAGCTTAACTAAAGTTTCTACATGGGCATTGTCTTCTTGAGGAAACCTATAGAACGTCACACTGAGAATCTACTCTAGCAGTTTCATCACATAAAGGTGGAATTCTTCTAGTCTCTCCTTCAAAAACTTATACTGTCCTGCCACTTACTGAATGACGAGTTGGGAATCTTTATAAATGGAAATGTCCCTTATTTCCATTAATATTGCCAATTCTAATCCCGTTATCAGTGTTTTGTACTCAGTTTGTTGTTAGTACACAGCTTTGTCAGGTGATAGGAAAACCTTAGCATTCTTTGATCAGGTGTTACAAAGATTAAACCAATTCTTACCTTGCCTGTTATTAACGTTTGTTTTCCTTTGTACTTTCTGGTTGATAAAGCTCCATCAAAGTAGATCTCCTAACAACTGGCATGCAATTGTTCTACTTGCATTATCTGTTCATTTAGTAACTCATTGTTGAGAAGGGAATCAGCTGGCACTGAGTGTGCTATGAGAAAGTCTACGACAATCTGCCCTTTGATAGCACAAAGGGGCATAAAGGTTATATCGAATTGCAACAAAATCATCGACCAACACTCAAAGCGCATGAATATTGTTGGTCGGGTCTTCAAATATTGCAACAAATTAACTTTTGAAATCAGTTTGACCTTATAAGAAAGCATGTAGTGCCTAAGCTTCTTAGTGGTGAGTACCAAAGCTAGACAATGTTTCTCAATAGAAGGATACTTTACCTCTGCCGGTATTAGAGGTCAACTCAAGTAGTAGAGTGTGTTTTCCTTAACCACATCATTAACTTGGGCGAGTAAGGCTCCGAGGGATTTATCTAAGGCTGTGGTATAAAGTATCAACGGTCTACCGGGGATAAAGGCTGCTAAAACAGGAGGTGTCGTTAAGTATCATTTAATCTTTTTGAAAGCCCATTGGCACGGTTCTCCCCAAATGAATTTGGCATCCTCTTGAAGTAAATTTGAAAAGGGTAGACACCTTCCTGACATATTAGATATAAAACATCTTAAATATGCCAATTTACCTTGAAAAGAACGTAATTGCTTCAAGGCTATGGGAGGAGGCATTTCCATAATAGCTTTCATCTTATCTGGGTCAATTTCGATTCCCCGATAACGAACAACGAATCCTAAAAATTTTCTGATGGTAAAGCCGAAGGTGCATTTTAAAGGATTCATCTTGAGATTGTATTGCTGTATCATTCAAATACAATCCTCAAATCATTTTCCTTTACTTTGCTCTTGATGACCAAATCATCCACGTAGCACTCCACTATTGTGGATAAGGTCATCGAAGATCCTTGTCATTGCTCTTTGGTATGTAGCTCCGACGTTCTTCAATCCAAATGACATTACTGTGTAGCAATAAATCCCAATCAGACTTATGAATGTTGTGAGCATTGCATCTTCTGGAGCCATCTTGATTTGGTTGTAACCTGATGATGCATCCATGAATGAGAGGATCTCGTGTGTCGGTGAAATGTCCACCATTAGTTCCGGTATCGGTAATGGAAACTCATCATCTGTACATGCTTTGTTTAAAACCTTGAAGTCGACACATACTCACATTTTCCCACTGCTCTTCTTTACTGGCACGACGTTGGCTAACCATGTAAGATATTGCCTTCCCGCACAAAGTTAGCATCTACAAATTTCTTCACCTCAGCTGTGACTTGCCGTTTTATATCGAGGTGCATTCTTTTGGGAGCTTGTTTCACTGGTGTCATATTACGATCTACTCTGAGTTGGTGAACTGCAACTATTGGTGACAAACCTAGCATATTGTCATAACTCTAAGTGAAACAGTCCTTAAATTTTGATAATAACTTGATTAAATTAGTATATTCATTTTCACTGAGTAAAGAAGTTATGAAAGTCAGTTGGGGCTGCTCCTCAGTCTCGATGTTGATTTCCTTTAACTCATCCACTGTAGTCTTGATTTCTTCTTTGAATTCTTGTGGTACTTCATCTATCAGTTGATCTTCATAACCACCCCTGACGTCGAAGCATTGTTCTTCTAATAAGCTAGTAACAACCATGCAAAATTTCGAGTCATCGACTGTCCTATTGTACCAAATCCAAGACCTTTCTTTGAGTTAGCAGTTCCCCCTTTAGTATTCCATAATTTCTCAAAAAGTTGTAACTTGTTATTTAGCATTTGTCTTGGCACATATCTCTGTTGAATTAAATTTTGTACAAAAGGAGAAAAGTAACCAAATGGTAATTCCATTAATTCATTAGAATTATCTTCTTCCAGATTTATAAAAGTTTCAGAAGTAGAAGAAGAAGCACTGTAGAACTTGATTGGCTTGAAATCACCATTACATACTTCCTTGACCTCTATATTGTTAATCTTTTGAGGGTGGATCAGAGTTAGGTTTATGGCTTGCACGTAATGGTTAACCCGATCATACATCGACTCATATGCATTTTTCTCTGTACCTTCCAAGGAGATCTCGAACTGAAGTTTCTTCTGATTTATTGTCATTGTATCTCCATTGGATCTATCTTCTTCTAAGCTTCCTTCTATGTCGATGTTGATCATTGGCTTCGTCTATTCAACAATCTTGTGAGTTCTCCCTTGCCCGCGTCCCCAACCTTGATCTCAGATGCATGGGATAAAAGAACCTCCACTAACTTGTTGTAAAGAAGTGGCAGGAGATTGTTGAAATGAAGTTGAATGGTCTCATTCTTGTGATGTTTTTTAATCTTTAGTTTTATTTGGCATAATTTCTCTTGAAAATTCTATTTCCTCAGGGGAGCATAGTAGGCAGCGTCTTCATGGATGCACACTTCATGTATTGAGAACAGTTGTAAGTCTCCCTTGATGCAGTGTTCTTTTCCATCTTTGTAATACTTGATACATTGATGAGTGACAATGGGACCATATTGTACTCATGAAGCCACGGTAAACCAAGTAGAGTGTTGAACGAAGCGTCCACGTCGATGACATAGAATTTATTGGTTGTTACTATATCTCCAACTTTCATTAGCAGCGTGATCAATCCAAGTGCTCTCTCACCTTTTTGGTTGAATTCCCTTAACATCATCTTATCTGTAGTGAGTTCCTTTGTGTCAATATACAAGTAGGTTAGCGTCCGTAGACTCATTATGTGGTCTGATGCTCCTGGATCTACCAAAACTCTGAAAAGTGTGTATCTGCCAATGTTGACAAAAATGTAGAGCATTCAGTTATGGTCAGTGGTACTAAGTAGCAAATTGATACACCTAAAATATATAGTGTTTTTATGCACATTTTTATACCTATTTTTGACGATATTGCACTTTAATAAAATATATTTTTGTGTTTTTCTTGCAGTTATGATTAAAATGAATGAATATGATGAAAGAACAAAAAATGATAAAATTTGGAGTAAAAATGAAAAGTGTGCAAAATTAGCCTTTGACGGCTAAGCGTCAAGGAGTGGAGCATAGGCGTGACAGTTAAAAGTGGCGAATTAAATCAAATTTGGTGCCATTTCTAATGGGTGTGAAATAACTTTTGGTTTAAACTTCCTTAACTTATTTTGATGGCAAATTTGAATGAAGAGATGCATCCATTGATATATACATTGAATCTGGACATGATTTGAAGATACACCAAAGCACCTTTTGAAGAAATATTAAAATGAAGACTTCTAATCATAGAAGGGATTTGTTGAGAGTCCATTTGGTGTGTGTGTGTAAAGATTTTTTAGCGATTCATTAGATTCTTATAAAGAGTTTTAGAGGGTAAAGAGTTGATGTTGAAGCCCTTCTCTCACCAAATTGCTTTCATCCATTTATCTAATTTGTATTGGAATTTAAAGTCAGAGTTGAAGTCAACAAAGTTGGGCATCCCCCTCTGAGGAGTCATTTAGTGGAATGTAAAGTTTGAGAGGAGTTTCAAGAGTCTTGTGGAGAAGATTTTCAGATAAGTTTGTATCTTTATTTTTTACATTTGGTTTTAAATTAAGACTTGTTGTGTTTTCACTGTGATCTCTGCTTTCAGATCAAATTGTATTTGTGTTTTCTCCATGAGTTCTTAGTAGTTTTCTTTATCTTTTTTTCCTTTTAAATGTTGATTTAATTAAATTAAGGATGGAAGTTGTGTGAAGTATATGTGTTTAATGTGGAAGAAGTTGTGATGATTTGTTACCTTGAACTTCATTTACTTCTTGATTTGGCCAATCAAGATGTTAAAATTTATTGTGAGAGCATGTAAGAACCAATGCGGTATTTTATCAATCAACAATTGGAGAGAATCACATGAAACTATATGGGTGAGAATATAGTTCATATAGTTGAGTGCAAATAAATAGGGAGACATGCTTTTGATTGGGTGTAGATTTAGAGGACTTTAGAGTGACAAGCTAAAGCCCCCAATTTGGTTTGATATTTTAAGTTTTGATATGAGATGTTAGTCCCCAGGTTGCTTAACCCATCTACATGATTTCAAAACATCATATTAACCTATGTTCTTTATAGAACCAAGTAAAGGTAGAATATAACTGCTCATATTTGACACAACACATTTAGAAACTTCCATAATGAAATTCCATAATTATTACTGATTCATCGAGGAGGAAAAGGATATTTTATTCTCATTTGCTTTCATATCATTTTTATAGTCCTGAAAATTTTAGTTGCTTGTTTTACTTTTTCTTAAAAAATTATCAAAAAGAATTTAAACTTTCTATCTTTAAAACTTAACTTACAAAATCATTTTGAAAAGTAAAAAGTTATTTTTTTGCTTTCTTTAAATTTTGAGAATATTTCCCCGTGGGTTCAATATCTTGGGGCTTAATCAGAAAGTCCTATTTTACTTGATAAACGATATGTATACTTGTGTAGAATCTCATATTATAAAATAATTAAGGTTGATTTCTTATTTGCTTCAGAATCAAATTTTTTTTTTCGTTGTAAAGAAAAATATATTATTGTTATAAAGAAATTTAAAGTGTAAAAATAAGCATAAATATTCAGGGATCACAAATCATCATCAGTGTAGATCACGCCACGCTGTCCCTTCAAAGTACAAACTCCATCCGAGAATGTGATGGTAAATTGTGCTAAGCAAATATCTGGATCAAGTAGAGCCTTGACTAGATTTTCTCTCATCTCCTTTGATAGGATCAAAGCGTCTTCAATGCTTAGTTTGGCTTACACCTTCCTAAGATAAGCTAGTACATTGTAATCCACTTTGCTTTAACCTTCAATTTCTTCTTGAATGTTTGCGTCCTCAATCAGTGGAGACGGTTGTTTTCAAATAACCACTTGTTTTCCATTTTCTATCGGAGCTGTTCTCGGGGGTAATATCTTTCCATTCCATAGAATAAATTATGTTATCTCTTCTTCTTTTGTTGTGAAAGCCAACTCTTCCAATGTCAATTTTGAATCTGAATAGTCTAAGTCAATGGTGATCGATGTTCTTTTGCATTTGAGGATTTGCTTCTCACTTTATGCACCATCACAGCCAGTACCGTCGATGTCTTCTTCGTCTTTTTCAACGTCTTCGTCGGGACTAACTATGATTTGAGGATCATTTTGGGAATCAAAATCAGGGTTAGATTTGTCATGGTTGTCTACATCATCAGTAGAGATAGTTAAAACGTATCCATTAGGGTGTAGTGGAAACTATACAGAATTAGTGGTTTGAGGGATTTCTCCCTTAAATCCAAGTGGTGACGATGAAAAGAGAGGGGTGGATGTCAATGTTGAGGAGTCGCCATTTTGCCTAATATTAGGCTAATTTTATCCCTATAAATCCTATGAAGGATTCGAAGAATTTAGGACTAATAGTAGAAAATGATGTTTATGATAATCCTTATATGAGAATATTCTAGAATAACATATCCTAGAATTTTCATATAAAGAAAATCATGAAAAACCAGAGATTTCTATCGTAGGTTCTTTTAGATATCCTATAGAAGCAAGCTTTTATAGTTAATTACATCTTAAACAATTTTTGATTGTTCAAGAAAACTTCTGATTAATGTCGATCATTTGTTTTCTAAAAATTTATTTTTAAGGAGAGTTGTACCCACTATCACTCCTAAATGTTATGTCATATTTATCATTTTTTTTTTGTTTTGTTTTCCATGTCGTTGTTTTGTTTTGTTGAAAATATTATGTTTGGTGACTATCCTAAAAGATTTGGTTTTTTTTTTCCATGTCGTTGTTTTGTTTTGTTGAAAATGTTATGTTTGGTGACTATCCTAAAAGTTTTGGTTTTGTTTTCCATGTCGTCCTGCAAAACAGAGTTAGCACATCCTATAACATGTAAAGGAAACCTAAACAAAACTTGTCTTCATCCTGCAAAGAAAACTTTGTCAGAAATAGTGTCACATTCATTATCTCAGAATTCTGTAGGATGTTTTGATTTTGAATGTCGGTTTATTTTAAATCATATCAATTAATGTTAAATTTCGTTTGGAATATTCGATTGATTTTGATGTTTGACAAATTTTGTCAATTTTATGTCAAATTTTATTTGAAATGTCAAATTTATGTCGATTATGTCAATTCATGTTTGCAATATCAAATTTATGTCGATTTTGTCAATTAAGTGTTTGGAATGTCAAATTTATGTCGATTTTGTTGATTAAATGTTTGAAGTGTCAAATTTATGTCGGTTTTGTTTGATGAGATTTTTGAAATATCAAATTTATGTTGATTTTGAGTTTATATTTGTTTGAACTTAAGTTAGAAGGTTGAAAGTTAGATTCAATATTAATTAAATTAACTTGGGTTCATGTCTAGTTGAACCTAAGTTAGATTCAATGTTGATTAAATCTAATTAACTTGAGTTCATGTCTGTTTGAACTTAAGTTAGAAGGTTTGGTTTAGAATATACCTAATTAAGTTTTAAGCCTTGTTTAAACAGGACTTAAAGGTTAATTAAGTCAAATAAATTAGACTTAATTAGAATTGTTTAAGTCCTTTTTAGGTAAGGCTTAAGTTTTAATTAAGTCTAATTTGGTTTAGCTGAGGTTTGTTTAAATATTAAGTCTACTTAATCACGGTTTGCTAATTTAAACCTTAGTTAATTAAGGTTTAATGATTTAATTAAAGTTGAATTAAGTTCAATTTGAGTTGAACTCAAATTAGGATTTAACTTAAGTTAAGTTAGGTTCAAATTAGGTTGATTCTTGACTTAAGGTCTACTTAAGTTCAATACGGGTTGAACTTAAATTAAAGTTTGAGTTTTCGATTAAGTTAGATCCGAGTCGAAGCTTGAACTTAGGTTTAAAGTTGACTTAAGTTCAATATGGATTGCACTTAAGTTAAGGTTTTGGCTTGGGTTAAGTTAGGTTCAAGTTAAATTGAACCTAGACTTAAAGTTGACTTAGGTTCAGCATGGGTCGAACTTATGTTAAGGTTTGATTTAAGTTCAAGTTAAGTTCGAGTTAGGTTGAACCTAGACTTAAGATTGACCTAAGTTCGATGTGGGTTGAACTTAAGTTTAGGTTAACTTGAGTTAAGTTCGGTTGAATATGGGTTGAACCTAAAGTTTAGGTTAACTTGAGTTCGAGTTAAGTTGGACCCAAGTTTGGTTAAATTTAGGTTAGATTCAATATGGATTGAACTTAAGGTTTTAGGTTAACTTGAGTTCGAGTTAGGTTGGACTCGAAGTTTGGTTAAGTTTAAGTTAAGTTAGGTTCGATGTGGGTTGAAGCTAAGGTTTTAGGTTAACTTGAGTTCAAGTTAGGTTGGACTCAAGTTTGGTTAAGTTTAATTTAAGTTAGGTTCAATGTGGGTTGAACCTAAGGTTTTAGGTTAACTTGAGTTCAAGTTAGGTTGGACTCAAGTTTGGTTATGTTTAAGTTAAGTTAGGTTCAATGTGGGTTGAACCTAATGTTTTAGGTTAACTTGAGTTCAAGTGAGGTTGGACTCAAGTTAGATTAAGTTTAAGTTAAGTTAGGTTCAATGTGGGTTGAACCTAAGGTTTTAGGTTAACTTGAGTTCAAGTTAGGTTGGACTCAAGTTAGGTTATGTTTAAGTTAAGTTAGGTTCAATGTGGGTTGAACCTAAAATTTAGGGATTAATTAAACATAATTTAGTTATGTTTAATTAAGGTTAATGGATTACTTAAACCTATAATACTAGAGCTTAAGGATTAATTAGATTAGACTTAATTTGAGTTTAGAGGTTGCTTAAGCCTAATTTAAGTGAAGCTTAGGGGTTAATCAAGTCTAATTAGATTAGACATAATTAGGGTTTAGAGGTTACTTAAGCCTAATTTAAGTAAAGCTTAAGGGTTAATCAAGTCAAATTAGATTAAACTTAATTAAGGTTTATGGTATTAAACCTATTGTGATTAAGGTTTAATAAGGTTTAATAGGGTCTGATTGATGTCTTAGACATAATTGGGGTTTATTAAGTTAAACTTAATATGATTAAGGTTTAACTTGGTTCAATTAGGTCTAATTGGTGTCTTAGACCTAATTGAGGTTTATTAAGTTAAACTTAATATGATTAAGGTTTAACTTGGTTCAATTAGGTCTAATTGGTGTCTTAGACCTAATGGGGGTTTGTTAAGTTAAACTTAATATGATTAAGGTTTAACTTGGTTCAATTAGGTCTAATTGGTGTCTTAGACCTAATTGAGGTTTATTAAGTTAAACTTAATGTGGTTAAGATCTAACTTGGTTTAATTAGGTCTAATTGGTGTCTTAGGCCTAATTAGGGTTTATTAAGTTAAACCTAATGTGGTTAGGGTCTAACTTGGTTTAATTAGGTCTAATTGGTGTCTTAGGCCTAATTAGGGTTTATTAAGTTAAACCTAATGTGGTTAGGGTCTAACTTGGTTTAATTTTGTCTAATTGATGTCTTAGGCCTAATTAGGGTTTATTAAGTTTAACCTAATGTGGTTAGGGTCTAGCTTGGTTTAATTAGGTCTAATTGATGTCTTAGGCCTAATTAGGGTTTATTAAGTTAAACCTAATGTGGTTAAGATCTAACTTCGTTTAATTAGGTCTAATTGGTTTCTTAGGCCTAATTAGGGTTTATTAAGTTAAATCTAATGTGATTAAGTTTAAAAATGGTTTAATTAGGTCTAATTGGTGTCTTAGGCCTAATTAGGATTTATTAAGTTAAACCTAATGTGACTAAGGTCTAACTTGGTTTAATTAGGTCTAATTGGTGTCTTAGGCCTAATTAGGGTTTATTAAGTTAAATCTAAGGTGATTAAGGTCTAACATGGTTTAATTAGGTCTAATTGGCGTCTTAGGCCTAATTAGGGTTTATTAAGTTAAACCTAATGTGACTAAGGTCTAACTTGGTTTAATTAGGTCTAATTAATGTCTTAGGCCTAATTAGGGTTTTATTAAGTCTAATTTGTCATTTTAGACTTTACTCATGGTTTAATTAGTTAAGCTTAATAAGATTAAGGTTTAACTTTAATTAAGTAGTTTTAAATGGTGTCTTAAACCTAATTAGAATTTATAATTTATTAAGTCTAACTTGTCATTTTAGACCTAATTAAATTTTGTCATAAGTCTAGTATGGATTAGACTCATTTTAAACTTAGATTATTAAAGAAAATAGGCTAAGTTATAAAAATATGATTTTTAGAATTAAATTTATTAATTAATAATGAATTTTAATCCTAAATTTTGAAATATCATTTAAAATTATTTAATGACTTAAAAAATATTTTCCTAGGTTTATTTTCTGTTACCCTAAAATTTCTAGTCATTTTCAAATTTATTTTCCTTAATTTCTAATTTTTATAATTATTTTTATAAATAATTACAAAGTAGCTTAGAAATTAAAGAAGAATATCTTAAAGACTTTTTCTGTCCTTGGGAAAATTAGGAGATGTGTGTCATAACAGGAGGATAATTCTGTGAAAATTTCATAATTTTTGGAATTAAAATTAATTTTTAATAATTAAATTACCTCAAAGAGTAATTAATTATTTAAAAATTAAATATTGAGAATAAAATTATGATTTTGGTCTCATAATTTTTCTCCCTTCAAGAGCTTTCCAGAGGTATTTTTATTTTAATTTTGTGACCTATGGATCAAAAGATATTAATTTTTAAAGTTTTTAAGGTCTTCTGGAATTTATTAATTCCAGAAAATCGGCCGAGCGTCGCGTGTCCTCGTACGCGTGGAAAAGCGGGAAGATCCCATGCGCGGATCAGAACAGCGTACACCGGATAGCGCGATCAGCACCGTCCATTCCAAAACACGGGAACGAACGGCAGAGATAAATCCCTTATTAATTCAAAAAAATTCTGAACTGTTAAACTTCAAACATTAATATCTCACTCATTTCTCAATGAAATTGAGTGATTTTTTGAACCTATGGAATCATCTAAACATGTAGAATGTATCCATACGGTGATGATACATTTCTGGGCTATATAACCCATGATATTTCAAATACATGAATTATTTTGGGAAATATAATTCCATACCTTGGCCACAAGTGTATCAAGCTTGATCAGATCGTATGGTTGGTTTCTAGGACTCCCAAGGAAGATCTTCGCTGCTCCAATTTGGTTTTAAACTTAGCTTTGGAGGAGAATTTTTATAAAGTGGCTAATTTGGGCTGGTTTTGGATTTTGTTCAAATTGGCCTGATTGGGCTAACCCTATGGCTTGGGTTTGGTTGGGATAGATTGCTAAGGTTCTTGGGAAGAATTTTTGTGTTGGGGACCAAGTGGTTTGAGCATTCTATGGGTCTCTACCAATTTTTTTTCTTCTTCTATGAGGGTTCGGGTATGGGGTTTTTATAGCCATGGGGAGTTCATGGCTGGCTTTAACTTGTTTCCATTCACTTGGGGAAGGTTTTAACTCTCCTATTATTATTTTAGTATAGTTTTTAGGCTAGGGTAATGATAGTCCTAGCCTAGGCCTCATAGGTTTAACTATGGTGAGGATTTGGAGTTGGGCTCTTGTCTTGCGCCAATTGGGTCCATTGTGAGGTGGATTTGGCTAAGCAAATCATGTTGAATCCACCTCCCCTAGATGACATTCAAGGTGATTTCTCTATTTGAAGAAATGGTGACACATAAGCCCCTTACTCATCTCATATAAGCCTTAGCCATGATGGCTCTAAACCAAGGTGTGGGATGTGTAGCTTCTTGTCTCCCGTCCATTGGGTGGTCTAAGAGGTGAAGGATGAGTCTTTAGAGTGAGCCCTCCCTCTTCCAACATCTCATTTAAGGTTTGGATGAGAAGGTGACACATATTTTTCTCATGTAAAATTCTTAAAACTTGGTTATAACCATGGTTAAGTAAGTTACTCATGTGAGTTTAATTGGTATCTAATTTTTATTGGTGAGTTCATGAGGATGAGCCAGCTCAAATTTTAATTTCATGAGAGGATGACACCTCATTTTCTTTCATGATTATCTTCTTTAACCATAGTTTATAGGTTAATTTAATGTATTAACCTACACTTAATAAGTCCCATGAGTAATGAATAATCCATGGATGAGGTCATTTATGATGTAATAAAGAGATTTGGAATTTTTTTAAAAATCATAGTTTCATGGGTTAAAATTCCATTTTATGCCCTTTTTTAATTTTAATTTCCATTTTAATTAATTATGTCATTAATTAAAATTTTGAAAATTATTCTATTAATAAATAATTTCAAATTAATTATTTGATTAAATTTCATGTCATTAAATTTTGCTCATTTTATGTCTTTTAGTTATATTTTTATTTTAACTAATTATTTAATTAGTTAAAATATTAGAAATTATATTATTGGTTGATTAATTAATCAAAATAATATTGGGGTAATTATTTGATTAATTTTTTTGTCATTTTGGATTTGAAATTGAATTTGATGTCCTTTTAATTTAATTTTTATTTTAATTAATTATGTCATTAATTAAAAAAAATTAAATCATTAGTCATTTAATTAATCAAAATAATTTTGAAATTACTTATTTGATTAATTTTGTCATTTTTATTTCATTTTGGTGTATTTTGTCACTTTATGATTTTTAATTTAATTTTCATTTTAATTAATTATGTCATTAAATTAAATATTGAAAATTAAATCATTAGACAATTTAATTAATCAAAATAAATTTAAAGTTAATTATTTGATTAATTCTTGACATTTTGGGGTATTAATCATGTCATTAGGTCAATAATTGATTATATAGTAAAAAATTAACCAGAGTTGACCCTTTGGGCAAATAGGTTGACCTGTGAGGTCAATATGGTTGATCATTGGGTCTAGATTGATCATTTTGACCAAAATTGACTTTTTAGGTTAAAAGGGTGACCTATTGGGTCAACAGGGTTGGTCATTAGGTTTGGTTTGACCATTTTGACCAAAATTGACATTTTAGGTCAAAAGGGTGACCTATTGGGTCAACAGGGTTGGTCATTGGTCTGGTTTGACCATTTTGACCAAAGTTGACTTTTTAGGTCAAAAGGGTGACCTATTGGGTCAACAGGATTGGTCATTGGGTCTGGTTTGACCATTTTGACCAAAGTTGACTTTTTAGGTCAAAAGGGTGACCTATTGGGTTAATAGGGTTGGTCATTGGGTCTGGTTTGACCATTTTGACCAAAGTTGACTTTTTAGGTCAAAAGGTATTGACTCATTAAAAATGAGGTCAACAAAAGGGCCCCCAATATGTGTGGAATACTGTATAAGTATTCTGCACATATTGGCGTTGACCGAAGTGATCTGAAGAGATGTCTCATAATAATTAGGAAAGGAGCGGTTGCCATACTGCTCCTAGGGGATGTCAGATGTTTCCTATGTCGGTTCTGAGAAGGAATTTCCTTATTGTGTCTGAAAAGGGATTTGCTGGGAGAGATAATGAATGTCATATTCCATTTAAAAAAAAGGTCAATGTCGATGTCAAGATTTAGTTAGAGGAAAGCCATGATTTCCGTTTCAAGAAAGGACTTACATTTAATAACCGGAGAGAGAAAATGGACGTCATTTTCCATTTCTCAAAATGTCAATGTCAAAATTTGGTTAGAGGAAAGCCATGATTTCCGTGTCGGGAAGGACTTACATCCAATAACCGGAGAGAGAAAATGGATGTCATTTTCCATTTCTCGAAATGTCGATGTCGAAATTTGATTAGAGGAAAGCCATGATTTCTATGTCAGGAAAGGACTTACATCCAATAACTGAAGAGAGAAAATGGATGTCATTTTCAATTTCTCAAAATGTCAATGTCAAAATTTGGTTAGAGGAAAGCCATGATTTCCATGCCAGGGAAGGACTTACATCCAATAACCGGAGAGAGAAAATAGATGTCATTTTCCATTTCTCAAAATGTCAATGTCAAAATTTGGTTAGAGGAAAGCCACGATTTCTGTGTCAGGGAAGGACTTACATCCAATAACCGGAGAGAGAAAATGGATGTCATTTTCCATTTCTCAAAATGTCAATGTCAAAATTTGATTAGAGGAAAGCCATAATTTTCTTGTCAGGAAAGGACTTACATCCAATATCCGGAGAGAGAAAATGGATGTCATTTTCCATTTCTCAAAATGTCAATGTCAAAATTTGGTTAGAGGAAAGCCATGATTTCCGTGTCAGGAAAGGACTTTCATCCAATAACCGGAGAGAGAAAATGGATCTCATTTTCCATTTCTCAAAATGTCAATGTCAAAATTTGGTTAGAGGAAAGTCATGATTTTCGTGTCAGGAAAGGACTTACATCCAATAACCGGAGAAAGAAAATGGATGTCATTTTCATTTCTCAAAATGTCAATGTCAAAATTTGGTTAGAGGAAAGCCATGATTTCCGTGTCAGGAAAGGACTTACATCCAATAACCGGAGAGAGAAAATGGACGTCATTTTCCATTTCTCAAAATGTCAATGTCAAAATTTGGTTAGAGGAAAGCCCTGATTTCCGTGTCAGGAAAGGACTTACATCCAATAACCGGAGGGAGTGGCGAACTCATTAACGCCTTTGGTGGGGATATCCGTTGGGGTTTGACCTATATAGGTCGAATGATAATTCTCATGTTTAGCTATCACAAGTTATTCATTTTCCATTAAAAAATTATTTTATTGTTTTTAGAACCTGCCGACATATCACAGAAATTGGGGAACATTTTGCCAACATTTTATTTTATTTCCATAGATAATGTACAAAAGGATCACTAGTACACACCATTGCAGGAAAACAAAAAAGGCTAACAGTAGATATATGTACATATCATATAGCACACATGCTACAAAACACTGACATATCATATATCAAAAGCTTCCATATCATAGCATAACCTTGGATGCTGTCAGACCATCTATAAACATTTTACACTCCAAGACATTATTTGTCAGACATGTCTTAGGTGTTTAAACATTCATAGGGTCATGGTAGTTCTAAAGGTTTCAGCCCTTCAAGTTCTGGGATGATTTGATATCCAACAGGTCGTTTATCTGGCTTCATCCGCCGCAGAGTGATCGAAATGCGTGGCTTATTAACACTTGGTATACAGTGTTTCACGAAATTCACACCATTTTCTTGGAATAGGGGAACTGATCCTTGAGTTAAAAGGATATGACATGTACCTTCAAATTCTCCGGGCCCCAAGATTTGTAGCTCCCTTCCAAATACAACGGAGCAGTGATTCATTAATGACACGGTGCAAAATGGTCTCTCGAAATTGTGACTGTCAATGTGGGGAGGGATACAGTCTCCTTCATCATATATGTTGACAATGCAACTATTAGAAATACAATCTGTGGGTATGATCCCCCAAGTGACAAGGCGTCTGATAATTTGAATTATTATAGTGGGCAAAGGATCGACTTGTTCATATCGCAGGATTCCGGGAAGATTCCCATCTCTATCCTTCGCATAATTATAACAGCATCTGTATTGAATGGTCTGCCTTCCTTTGCCTCGAATCCATTTACTAGGCTCAGAATAAGTTTTTCTTTTGAGATGCCCAGCTCACGCCCGGTTACGGGCTTTTATTATATGATGGATAAAGGCGGTTTGTTCATCTTCATCAAATATTCTTGTGAACAATTTGAGGCCATCCAGAATGTTCACCATTCTTTATTCATGTGTTTATTTTATTCAAAAGTTCTCCATTCAATAGCACGAATCCGTCGTACTTCTTCTTCGAAATGTTCCTTTTTATCATCTTTCTTATTTGACATCTTTTGAATAGATGTAAGTGAGGGTGAAGTGATAACCATTTTTTCATCTTGGTCTTTCTTTGCAAGGTCCAAGTTTGTCATTTCTAATGCGGAGCGTATCTCCTCAAATGGAGTGTCAATAGTCTGAGTTTTCAATTGACTAATATCCTCTATATTTTGTTTCTCCTGCAATTATTTTTGACGTTTTAACCGTTTATTACGGTTTCGTCTCTGTGTTCGAGTAAGTCCTATCGCCACATTATTTAAGCCAGATGTAGATGCCCCTTATACTGAAGTGGTCATGAACTCATGCTCGTCTGAGCTATCACTGACCTCAAAATCATACTCTTCAGGTTGTTGAAGTTTAAACTCTATCAAAGGTGTCTGCATTTTAATTTCATTATGATTGACCAGGTAGAGTAGTGATCCGTGATATATAGACTCAACTTGTAATAGGTCAAAGTTGAAGTGAATCCTAGTTCCTTCGTCTATATGTCGGTGGTCCAAGGCAAAAATCATGTTATTTTGGAACGAAAAAAACAGTCTATCCTCAGGCATTTTTCCTGAAAATAATAAGACAAAATAACATTTTAGCCTTTTAAACATTTGTTCATTGAATGAAACAGATGTTATAAGATAAAAAAAGGTCAAAGATAATTTTGAAAAGAAGAATTATTTGTCCCAGTTTATAAATAAGTCGTCATTTTTTTTATGTTGCGTAATATTTCTTCAGGAAACGACCATTGATTGGAGGCAGGATTCTTTCTCCTTGACAATCCACCAGTTGGTAGGATCCTCCAGAATATGTATTTTAAATTATATAAGGGCCCTCCCATATTGGTTCAAATTTACCGCCTACCTTTCGGTGAGCAAGTATAGGTCTTCGAAGAACAAAGACTAATTCACCGATTTGAAAGGTTCTAGGACGAACTAATTTGTCGTGGGCTCGTATCATTTTTGCTTGATATAGTTCGAGATTTTGTTGAGCTTGTAGACGCTTGCCTTCTAAACTTTCAAGTTCTTCAAGTCGTAATCTGACATTTTATTCTTGAGTTATTTTATTTGTTACCCTGAGAGAAGGAATTTGGACTTCCAATGGTAAAATAACTTCAGAACCATATACCAAAACAAATGGTGTAGACCGTGTTGGAGTTCGGTATGTAGCTTTATAAGCCTATAAAGCTTCTATTAATCGCTCATGCCATTGTCTCGGGCTGTTGCTCAATGTCTTTTTCAAGATTTGAACCAATGTTTTAATGAAAGCTTCGTCTAATCCATTGGCCTTAAGATAATAAATTGTGGAATATCTCCAGTCAATCCCGTGTCTTTGGATAAAGTTATTCATTTTCGTGTTTTTGAAGGCCAATCCATTGTCTGATATGACCCTTCGAGGAATTCCAAATCTATAAACGATATGCGTCTTAAAGAAATGAAGGACTTGTTCTGCCTTGACTTCTCTAAGTGGTACCGCTTCTGCCCACTTAGAAAAATAATCAGTAGCTGTTAGAATAAGCCGATGTCCTTTAGATGATGGAGGATCTATAGGGCCCACTATATCGGTACCCCAACATTCAAATGGCCAAGATGCAATAGTTGGGTGTAGGACATTAGGAGGCTGGTGTAAAACTATCCCATGTATCTGACATTGATGACATTTCTTTGCAATGTCAAGACAATCGGCCATCATTGTTGGCCAATAATAAGCCATTCTTTTTATTTTCATTTTTATTTTGGGTCCAGATTGATGTGCACCACATAAACCTGAATGGACCTCCTTAACGATCTCTTGAGCTTCGACTTGGTTTAAACATCTTAACCACATTTGGTCAAAAGATTGTTTATAGAGAATATCATTAATTAGAGCATATGATAATGTTCTCTGTTTGATTTGGTTGGCAATAGAAGTGTTTTTAGGTAGTTTTCCAGTTTGTAAATATTGAATGATTGGCTGTCCTTTTCATCATTTATTGTCATTGTCATATTTTCACTGATTTTATGCAGATTATCCATATCAATTTGAGAAAGAACTTGTGGTCCTTTTATAGAAATCGATATGTCATCTTCTTCTGGACAGGCAAACTCCTTTGCAAGTTTTGCCAAAGCGTCCGCTAGAGAATTGTCGCGTCTTGGGATTAAGAAAAATGTCACGTCAGGAATTTGCTGAAGTAATTTCAGAGTGTAACGAGAATACTGTTCAAGTCGAGGTTTCAAAGTCTTATATTTGCCAGCGATTTGATTGATAATCAGCTGGGAGTCTCCGTAGATATCGATGTTTTTAATTTCCATTAATATCGTTAATTCTAGACCGGTTATGAGCGCTTCATATTCAGCTTCATTATTTGTGCATGGTTCAGTCAGATGATAGGAAAAAGACATCATCAATTTGTCTGGAGTAATGAAAATTAATCCTACTCCACCTTTGCCTAGTATGATTGTCTGTTTGTCTTTGTCTTTACATGCAGATGATGCTCCGTCAAAATAGAGTTCCCATCGTTGCACGTTGGAATTTTTTATTTCTGATATTTGTTCATCAGGTAAATCACCATTAAGAGGTGATCCAGTTGGAGTTGGATGTGCTGCTAAGAAATCTGCCAGTAGTTGTCCTTTGACAGCACGTAACGGTACAAATGTTATGTCAAATTGAAGTAAGATCATTCCCATCTTGCTAATCTCCCAGAAAGTGTTGGTCGTGTTATTAAATATTGTAATGGGTTAACTCTTGAAATAAGAGTTACTTTATGAGAAAGCATATAATGCCTTAGTTTTTGAACTGCGAAGATCAAGGCTAAACAATGCTTCTCAATTGTCGGGTATTTTATTTCTATCGAAACTAAACAGTGACTTAAATAGTATAATGTATTTTCTTTTCCCTCGTCATTTACTTGTGCTAATAGAGCTCCAAGGGAATCGTCCAACGCTGCGGTGTAAAGGATTAGAGGTCTTTCTAATACAGAGGCTGCTAAGACAGGAGGGGTTGTCAGATATTGTTTGATGTTTTCAAAGGCGTGCTGGCATTTTTCATCCCACACAATTTTGGTATCCTTTCTAGTAAGGGCGGTGAGAGGTTGACATCTACTCGATAGATTGGAAATGAAATGTCGTATATATGCTAATTTTCCTTGAACGGATCTTAATTGGGTTAGATTTTTAGGAGGAGGCATATTTAGGATAGCTTCAATTTTGAGAGGATCAATTTCTATCCCACAATGTTGAACTACAAATCCTAAAAATTTTCCTAAAGTGACACCGAAGGCACACTTTAAGGGATTCATTTTAAGATTGTATTGTTGCAGCTGTTCAAAGACAATTCTCAAATCATATATATGATCATCTTTTTGTTTACTATTGACAACCAGATTGTCCACATAACATTCGACTTGATTATGTGTTAATTCATCGAAGATCCGTGTCTTGGCTCTTTTATAGGTTGCACCGGCATTTTTTAGTCCAAATGGCATAACCTTGTAACAATATATCCCCATGGGTGTTCAAAAAGCTGTATTTGCTTCGTCCTCCGAAAACATTTTTATTTGGTTATATCCTGATGATCCATCCATAAAGGAGAATATTGCATGTTTTGATGCTATATCAACCATTAACTCAGGAATTGGTAAAGGAAATTCATCTTTTGGACATGCTTTGTTCAAGTCCCTGAAATCTATACAGACTCTTATCTGTCCATTTTTTTTTAACTGGCACCACATTGGCTAACCATGTTGGATAATTCTCTTCTCGTATGAAGTCAGCTTCTATCAATTTCTTGACTTCTACAATGACTTGTTGCTCTATTTCAACACGCATCCTTCTCGGAGCTTGTTTAATAGGGATTGTGATTCGATTTATCCCAAGTTTATGGACTGCGACTTCTGGAGATAAACTAAGCATCTCGTCATAAGTCCAAGCAAAACAGTCTTTATATTCTATCAACAATTGAGTTATGTCTTTTGCTTCCTCGTCATTAAGGAATGAACTAATAAAAGTTGGTTTTAGATTTTCATCAGTTCCTAAATTTATTTCTTTTAGTTCATCAATTGTCGATTTAATTTCTTCTTCCAATTATGGAGGGGCATCTTCAAATGGAAGATCAGATAATAATTCAGAATCATATTCTTCAGTGACGGCCAGACAGAATTCTGTGTCATTTAATGGTCCTAGAGTGCCAAATCCAATACCTTCTTTGGAGTTAGAATTTCATTTATTATTATTCCACATTTGTTCAATGAAATGTGGTTGTTTTAAAGACCATTGTTTGAGCATTAAACTATTTTGAATAAATTTTTGTGCCCAAGGAGAATACAACTCAAAAGGAATTTTCATTGATTGTGGAAGATTTTCATCTTCTATTTTTACATCATTTTTAGTACAAGAAGAAGTAGAGTCAAGTCTAAACTTAATTTGCTTTTTGTCATCATTACATACTTCTTTGACTATTAGATTCTCAATATTAGTAGTGGAGATTGGAGTCAGAGTCATAGAATGTATATAATGATTGATTTTGTCATACATAGATTCAAATTGTTTTTCTTTGTCTTCTTCTTCTAAAGATATTTTGAACTGAGGTTCCTTCAAAACCATAGATGTTGTTTCTTCTTTAGAATCCAGGTGGATTTTGAACTTCAGTGGTTTCTTCACTGTGACAGTTGGATCTTCCTTCCCTCGTCCTTGTCCTCGTCCTCGACCTCGAGTTTGAGTTTGACGAGAATTAGTTCTTCTTGTCTTTATTGAAGAAGAATGATCCTTTTCATTTATTTTATTTTCTTTGTTCTTTTCTTCCACATCCACCATTGTTTCTTTGGAAAACATTGTTTTCTTTATAGGAGCATAATATGCTGCATCTTCATGTATATCGATTTCATGGATTGAAAACGGTTGCAAATCTCCTATAATACGACATTCTTGTCATTTTCGTAGATATTTTATACATTGATGTAGTGAGGACGGAACCATTTTATACTCATGTAGCCATGGTCTGCCAAGTAAGGCATTAAAAGAGGTATCTGAATCAATAATATGAAATTTTGATGTTGTTGCCAAGTCGGCTATTTTTAAGAGTAATGTTATTGATCCAAGAGCTCGTTCTACTTGCTGATTAAATCCTCATAACATCATCGTATCCCTTGATAATTGAGAGGCATCAATGTCTAAGTATGCAAAAGTTCTCAAATTCATAATGTTGATTGAAGCACCTGGGTCAATAAGAACTCTTGAAAGTATTGTATCGTTTATGTTCACTGTAATATATAGTGGATGATTGTGTTCAGTTGTTCCAAGCAACAAGTCATTGCCAGAGAAGGTAATCTTCGTTGATTCCTCTAATGGGTAAGCTTCATTTTGGGTAATACTAGCAAGTTGAGTTAAGCAAATATCTGGATCTGAAAGAGCCTTTATAAATGATTCTCTCATTTCTTTGGAGAGTATGATAGCGTCATAGATGCTTTAACTTCGCAGGTAATTTTCTCAAATGAGCTGGTACGTTATAATCCACTTTGTTATGAAGATCATCCTTATTTCTTTGAGGAAGTTGGGGATGTGTTGGAGGAATTATCTTGTCCGATGTAATTATTTGTTTTTCTTTTTCTTGTGGAGTCATCCTAGGAGGTAAAATTTTTCCACTTCTTAAATTGATTTCAACTATTTCTTCAAGTTGATTATCCGACTCTTTTGTCTCCGAATCTGAGGATTCCAATTCTATGGAAATCAGAGTTCCTTGTAGTTGAAGTGTAGCGATGTCATATTCATTTTCATCTTTGTCAGATTTTTCATTTGTATTTTCAATATTTTGGTTGTTTTTGGCCTGATCATATATGATTTGAGTGTCGTCTATAGGGTTAGAATTCAAATGATTATTTTCAGAAGCATTGCCCAAAATAGACAAAATATAAGCAAAACTAGGATTGTTATTATTCATGATAGTAAAAAGGAAGTCATACAAAGTTATCGGTTCGAGGATTTTTCGTCCTTCACCCGACATAACTATCCTAGTACAAAAGGAAAATGAACTAGAAGGTACAAAAGGAGTTGCAGCCCCTATACTTGGAAGACCTCTGGTCTTTTTTGGTTCCTTGTTTTTCTTTTCTTTTCTTTCTTGGGAGACTTTGTGATTTGATATTTAGCAAAGATTTCTTTAGAAGATTTACTTTGAACAATGCTGTCTTTGTTCTTTCTTTTGGAATTAAATTCTTCTGCTGAAATCATATTAACTGAACCTTTATCAGGTTCTTTCAAATATTCTTTCGAAATTACTATATTTCCATCTTTAAAATTACGTTCCAACCACTCTTTGAAGACAAAACATTCTTTAATTTTATGTCCAAGTATTCTGCGATAAGGGCAATAATTAGGGTTGTCTTTCATGTCGATTTATGCTAGCCTTTTTGCTTCTGGTAGCTTAAATTCGGGCATTTTAAGCAGACTACGAAATATTTTGCTGACGGCTTCAATTTTGAATGGATATTCTTTATTCATTCTTTCAGCCATTGTTTTCTTTTCTATTGGTACTGGAATCAGTTGTTGAAGTTGTAGTTGAGGTGATGTTTGTGGTGTTGACGGATTCTGTCGTTATTGTTTCTTTTGTTCTGGTTGAATTTGCATCACCTGTTTTCCTTTTTCTATAACATTTCCAGGTTTCTTTTCAAAAGTTTTGACAGTTTTTGTCTTTTCAGTTTTCTCTGTTATACTCATTTGTTTTGCTTCTTCTTGGAGATTAGCAGCTTTACTGAGTAATTTTTCAAATGTCTTTATTGTGAATCCTTTGAGCATAAATGCTATAGGACCATGAATATTTTTAAGCAATATTCCAAAAGCGTGTTGCTCTTGTAGTTGTGGCTCACATTTCATGCCGAGATTTCTCCAGCCGTAAAATATAATCCACTAAACTTTCTCCTGGTTTTTGTTTTTCTACCACCAAGTCACCAACTGTGGTGTGATGTTGTGCTCCTGCGAAACGTTGAATAAAGAGGCTTTCAAGTTCCACAAAAGTTTTGACAGATCCATTGGGGAGTTCTGGATACCAATCAAAGGCAACTCCTGTAAGACTGTTAACAAATTGTCGAAATAAGAGAGCATCTCTTCCTCCAGCATTACAGTAGCTTGCTCTAAAATGTGCTAAATGTTGTCGGGGATTACCCGTTCCATCAAACATTTTAAAGACAGGAGGAACAAAACCTTTAGGATATTGAATGGAATCAAATTTCTCTGGGTATGGTCTACCCTTTGGAGTTAATGCTCCAGCTTTCATCTGAGCCATTATTTCTTTGATTTTTTGTTCCACAAGTTGTGTAATATCCTTTTCTGGAATTCCAGTATGAGGGGAATTTTTTTTCTTTTGGGTGCTTTCCTCAACATCTATCGGTTCTCCTTTATCTTCGAGAATATGAATAGCCTCTGGTCTGATGATTTCAATAGCTGGAGAAGGATTCGTTGGTGGATTTTGTAAAGTTGATGACTAATTTGTTCATCTCGTTGTCATATAACTGCTCTTAATTCATTTTTTGCCTCCTCTTCAACTGATTCTCGTGCTAAGGAAGTAGATCGTGTTTCTACCATATTAACACTAGCAACATTTTCATTAAACTATCGGAAGTATCTTTCTTCCTTTGCTCTAAAAGTTGTTTAATATCATTTTTTAATTTCTTCAATCTTTCTTCAAATAATTTTGTAGAACATTTTTTGCAAGTTTCTTCTTGTGAACTATTTGCAGGAGTGTTGGTGGTATTTGAATTTCTTTCAAACGATTTTCGTCTCCATACGTTATTTTTAAGTACAGGACGAGAATTTTCAGGTGGTGTATCGTAACTTGTGTAAAGTCAATTTGCTTTTTGTAGTATTTGGACCAGATCCGACATCTTAGCAGTTGTATCTTCTGCTCCTGACATCAATTCATCATATCTAGCTTTGTCATTTGTGACTACCACGTCTTTTATTCTAGGGTCCACGTCTTTTATTCTCCATTGCTAAAATTCTCCTTTTTATGGTGTTGGAGACTGCACAACCCATTTTGTTTAATAATTTAGATAGTGAACATCTATCTTTTCGTGCTAATCTTTTAAACACTGAATATATAACACGAATTGAAGGAGAGTTTTTAGGTTGAAAGGAATTATCAGTGTATTCAACAGGAATTGGAATATATTGATTCTCTTCTAAAAAGGAAGGAATTCCAAAAATGTTCTGTTGAAATTCAGGTGTTTCAAAATTATCATTTTCGTCCCACCTTTTCTTTCTTTTGAATGAAGGAGTTTTATGAATATTCTTTGAACAAGATCCAACTTCATACATAGACGATGGTGGAACATCATCTTCCTTATAGATTTATTTTCCTTTCCTATCAGCTTGTCTTTTCATTTCCTCGAAGGTATAAGGTTCTTCAAGTATATACTCAAGTGGATCTTCTGTAAAATTTAGAAAGTCTTGATAAGGCTGCAGGTCAAATTCTTCAAAAGATTGTATATCAGTCTGATATGAATTATCTAATGTAAATTCTGTTTCACTAAATAATCCATAATCATTTTTATAAAAGCAAGGATCTTCCTCTATTGGTATGTTGAAGTCTTGAAAATAAAAAAGATTGAATTCGGAGAATCCATTGCAAAAATTTTTTCTGAAATTTCAAGAAAAATGAATATTATTGACTTATTTATAAACTAGGAAATTATTTTAAAATTTGAAATGAAAACAAATGATGACAAAAGATGAGAAGAAAGATCAATCCCCAGTGGAGTCGCCAAAAATCTCTTGGTGACGATGAAAAGAGAGGGGTGGATGTCAATGTTGAGGAGTTGCCATTTTGTCTAATATTAGCCTAATTTTATCACTATAAATCCTATGAAGGATTTGAAGAATTTAGGACTAATAGTAGAAAAGGATGTTTATGATAATCCTTATATGAGAATATTCTAGAATAACATATCCTAGAATTTTCATATAAAGAAAATCATGAAAACCCAGAGATTTCTATCGTAGGTTCTTTTAGATCACCTATAGAAGCAAGCTTCTATAGTTAATTACATCTTAAACAATTTTTAATTATTCAAGAAAACTTCTGATTAAACAGTTTTCTAAAATTTTATTTTTAAGGAGAGATGTACCCACTATCACTCCTAAATGTCATGTCATATTTATCATTTTTTTTTGTTTTCCTCATCGTTGTTTTGTTTTGTTGAAAATATTATGTTTGGTGACTATCCTAAAAGTTTTGGTTTTGTTTTCCATGTTGTTGTTTTGTTTTGTTGAAAATGTTATGTTTGGTGACTATCCTAAAAGTTTTGGTTTTGTTTTCCATGTCGTCCTGCAAAACAGAGTTAGCACACCCTATAACATGTAAAGGAAACCTAAATGAAACTTGTCTTCATCCTACAAAGAAAACATTGTCAGAAATAGTGTCACATTCATTATCTCAGAATTCTGTAGGATGTTTTGATTTTGAATGTCGGTTTATTTTAAATCATATCAATTAATGTCAAATGTCGTTTGGAATATTCGATTGATTTTGATGTTTGTCAAATTTTGTCAATTTTATGTCAAATTTTATTTGAAATGTCAAATTTATGTCGATTATGTCAATTCATGTTTGCAATACCAAATTTATGTCGATTTTGTCAATTAAGTGTTTGGAATGTCAAATTTATGTCGATTTTGTTGATTAAATGTTCGAAGTGTCAAATTTATGTCGGTTTTGTTTGATGAGATGTTTGAAATATCAAATTTATGTTGATTTTGAGTTTATATTTGTCTGAACTTAAGTTAGAAGGTTGAAAGTTAGATTCAATATTAATTGAATTAACATGGGTTAATGTCTAGTTGAAGCTAAGTTAGATTCAATGTTGATTAAATCTAATTAACTTGAGTTCATGTTTGTTTGAACTTAAGTCAGAAGGTTTGGTTTAGAATAGACCTAATTAAGTTTTAAGCCTTGTTTAAACAGGACTTAAAGGTTAATTAAGTCTAATAAATTAGAATTAATTAGAATTGCAGACCATTTAAGTCCTTTTTAGGTAAGGCTTAAGTTTTAATTAAGTCTAATTTGGTTTAGCCGAGGTTTGTTTAAATATTAAGTCTACTTAATCACAGTTTACTAATTTAAACCTTAGTTAATTAAGGTTTAATGATTTAATTAAAGTTGAATTAAGTTCAATATGAGTTGAGCTCAAATTAGGATTTAACTTAAGTTAAGTTAGGTTCAAATTAGGTTGATTCTTGACTTAAGGTCTACTTAAGTTCAATACGGGTTGAACTTAAATTAAATTTTGAGTTTTAGATTAAGTTAGATCCAGGTCAGGCTGAACTTCGGTTTAAAGTTGACTTAAGTTCAATATGGATTACACTTAAGTTAAGGTTTTGACTTGGGTTAATTTAGGTTCAAGTTAAATTGAACCTAGACTTAAAGTTGACTTAGGTTCAACATGGGTCAAACTTATGTTAAGGTTTGATTTAAGTTCAAGTTAAGTTCAAGTTAGGTTGAACCTAGACTTAAGATTGACTTAAGTTCGATGTGGGTTGAACTTATGTTTAGGTTAACTTGACTTAAGTTAGGTTCAATATGGGTTGAACCTAAAGTTTAGGTTAACTTAAGTTCAAGTTAAGTTGGACCCAAGTTTGGTTAAATTTAGGTTAGATTCAATATGGATCGAACCTGGTGTTTTAGGTTAACTTGAGTTAGAGTTAGGTTGGACTCAAGTTTGGTTAAGTTTAAGTTAAGTTAGGTTCAACGTGGGTTGAACCTAAGGTTTTAGCTTGAGTTCAAGCTAGGTTAGACTCAAGTTTGGTTAAGTTTAAGTTAAGTTAGGTTCAATGTGGGTTGAACCTAAGGTTTTAGGTTAACTTGAGTTCAAGTGAGGTTGGAGTCAAGTTAGGTTAAGTTTAAGTTAAGTTAGGTTCAATGTGGGTTGAACCTAAGGTTTTAGGTTAAGTTGAGTTCAAGTTAGGTTTGACTCAAGTTAGGTTAAGTTTAAGTTAAGTTAGGTTCAATGTGGGTTGAACCTAAAATTTAGGGATTAATTAAACATAATTTAGTTATGTTTAATTAAGGTTAATGGATTACTTAAACCTATTATAAATAGAGCTTAAGGATTAATTAGATTAGACTTAATTTGAGTTTAGAGGTTGCTTAAGCCTAATTTAAGTGAAGCTTAGGGGTTAATCAAGTCTAATTAGATTAGACTTAATTAGGGTTTATAGGTTACTTAAGCCTAATTTAATTAAAGCTTAAGGGTTAATCAAGTCAAATTAGATTAGACTAAATTAAGGTTTATCATGTTAAACCTAATGTGATTAAGGTTTAATAAGGTTTAATGGGGTCTGATTGATGTCTTAAACATAATTGGGGTTTATTAAGTTAAACTTAATATGATTAAGGTTTAACTTGGTTCAATTAGGTCTAATTGGTGTCTTAGACCTAATTAGGGTTTATTAAGTTAAACTTAATATGATTAAGGTATAACTTGGTTCAATTAGGTCTAATTGGTGTCTTAGACCTAATTGGGGTTTATTAAGTTAAACTTAATATGATTAAGGTTTAACTTGGTTCAATTAGGTCTAATTGGTGTCTTAGACCTAATTGGGGTTTATTAAATTAAACTTAATGTGGTTAAGATCTAACTTGGTTTAATTAGGTCTAATTCGTGTCTTAGGCCTAATTAGGGTTTATTAAGTTAAACCTAATGTGGTTAGGGTCTAACTTGGTTTAAATAGGTCTAATTGATGTCTTAGGCCTAATTAGGGTTTATTAAGTTAAACCTAATGTGGTTAGGGTCTAGCTTGGTTTAATTAGGTCTAATTGATGTCTTAGGCCTAATTAGGGTTTATTAAGTTATACCTAATGTGGTTAAGATCTAACTTGGTTTAATTAGGTCTATTTGGTGTCTTAGGCATAATTAGGGTTTATTAAGTTAAATCTAATGTGATTTAGGTCTAACATGGTTTAATTAGGTCTAATTAGTGTCTTAGGCCTAATTAGGGTTTATTAAGTTAAACCTAATGTGGTTAGGGTCTAACTTGGTTTAATTTGGTATAATTGATGTCTTAGGCCTAATTAGGGTTTATTAAGTTAAACCTAATGTGGTTAGGGTCTAGCTTGGTTTAATTAGGTCTAATTGATGTCTTAGGCCTAATTAGGGTTTATTAAGTTAAACCTAATGTGGTTAAGATCTAACTTCGTTTAATTAGGTCTAATTGGTGTCTTAGGCCTAATTAGGGTTTATTAAGTTAAATCTAATGTGATTAAGTTTTAACATGGTTTAATTAGGTCTAATTGGTGTCTTAGGCCTAATTAGGGTTTATTAAGTTAAACCTAATGTGGTTAAGATCTAACTTCATTTAATTAGGTCTAATTGGTGTCTTAGGCCTAATTAGGGTTTACTAATTTAAATCTAATGTGATTAAGTTTTAACATGGTTTAATTTGGTCTAATTGGTGTCTTAGGCCTAATTAGGGTTTATTAAGTTAAACCTAATGTGACTAAGGTCTAACTTGGTTTAATTAGGTCTAATTGGTGTCTTAGGCCTAATTAGGGTTTATTAAGTTAAATATAATGTGATTAAGGTCTAACATGGTTTAATTAGGTCTAATTGGTGTCTTAGGCCTAATTAGGGTTTATTAAGTTAAACCTAATGTGACTAAGGTCTAACTTGGTTTAATTAGGTCTAATTAATGTCTTAGGCCTAATTAGGGTTTTATTAAGTCTAATTTGTCATTTTAGACTTTACTCATGGTTTAATTAGTTAAGCTTAATAAGATTAAGGTTTAACTTTAATTAAGTAGGTTTAAATGGTGTCTTAAACCTAATTAGAATTTATTAAGTCTAACTTATCATTTTAGACTTAATTGAATTTTGTCATAAGTCTAGTATGGACTAGACTTATTTTAAACTTAGACTATTAAAGAAATACGCTAAGGTATAAAAAGATGATTTTTAGGATTAAATTTATTAATTAATAATGAATTTTAATCCTAAATTTTGAAAAATCATTTAAAATTATTTAATGACTTAAAAAATATTTTCCTAGGGCTATTTTCTGTTACCCTAAAATTTCTAGTCATTTTCAAATTTATTTTCCTTAATTTCTAATTTTTATAATTATTTTTATAAATAATTACAAAGTAGCTTAGAAATTAAAGAAGAATATTCTAAAGACTTTTTCTGTCCTTGGAAAATTTAGGAGATGTGTGTCATGACAGGAGGATAAATCTGTGAAAATTTCATAATTTTTGGAATTATAATTAATTTTTAATAATTAAATTACCTCATAGAGTAATTAATTATTTAAAAATTAAATATTGAGAATAAAATTATGATTTTGGTCTCATAATTTTCCTCTTTTCAAGAGCTTTCCAGAGGTATTTTTATTTTATTTTTGTGACATCTGGATCAAAAGATATTAATTTTTGAAGTTTTTAAGGTTTTATGGAATTTATTAATTCCAGAAAATCGTCCGAGCGACGCGTGTCCTGGTACGCGTCGAAGAGCGGGACGATCCCATGCGTGGATCTGAACAGCGTACACAGGATGGCGCGATCAGCGCCGTCAGTTCCAAAACACAGGAACGGACGGTGGAGATAAATCCCTTATTAATTCGAAAAAATTCAGAACCGTTAAACTTCAAACATTAATATCTCACTCATTTCTCAACGAAATTGAGTGATTTTTGAACCTATGGAATCATCTAAACATGTAGAATGTATAAATATGGTGATAATACATTTTTGGGCTAGTATAACCCATGATATTTCAAAAACATTAATTATTTTGGGAAAAATAATTTCATACCTTGGCCACAAGTGTATCAAGCTTGATCAGACCTTATGGTTGGCTTCTAGGACTCCCAAGGAAGATCTTTCCTGCTCCAATTTGGTTTTAAACTTAGCTTTGGAGGAGAATTTTTACAAAGTGGCTAATTTGGGCTGGTTTTGGATTTTGATCAAATTGGCCTGATTGGGCTAACCCTATGGCTTGAGTTTAGTTGAGATAGATTGTTAAGGTTCTTGGGAAGAATTTTTCTGTTGGGGACCAAGTGGTTTGAGCAGCCTATGGGTCTCTACCAATTTTTTTCTTCTTTTATGAGGGTTCGGGTATGGGGTTTTTATAGCCATGGGGAGTTCATGGTTGGCTTTAACTTGTTTCCATTCACTTGGGGAAGGTTTTAACTCTCCTATTATTATTTTAGTATAGTTTTTAGGCTAGGGTAATGATAGTCCTAGCCTAGGCCTCATAGGTTTAACTATGGTGAGGATTTGGAGTTGGGCTCTTGTCTTGCCTCCATTGGGTCCATTGTGAGGTGGATTTGGCTGGGCAAATCATGTTGAATCCACCTCCCCTAGATGGCATTCAAGGTGATTTGCTCTATTTGAGGAAATGGTGACACATAAGCCCCTTACTCATCTCATGCAAGCCTTAGCCATGATGGCTCTTAACCAAGGTGTGGGATGGGTTAGCTTCTTGTCTCCCCTCCATTGGGTGGTCTAAGAGGTGAAGGATGAGTCATGAGAGTGAGCCCTCCCCCTTCCAACATCTCATTTAAGGTTTGGATGAGAAGGTGACACATATTATTCTCATGCAAAATTCTTAAAATTTGGTTATAACCATGGTTAAGTAAGTTACTCATGTGAGTTTAATTTGTGTCTAATTTTTATGGGTGAGTTCATGAGGATGAGCCACCTCAAATTTTAATTTCATGAGAGGATGACACCTCATTTTCTTTCATGATTATCTTCTTTAACCATAGTTTATAGGTTATTTTAATGTATTAACCTACACTTAATAAGTCCCATGAGTCATGAATAATCCATGGATGAGGTCATTTAATAAAGAGATTTAGAATTTTTTTAAAAATCATGGTTTCATGGGTTAAAATTCCATTTTATTACCTTTTTAATTTTAATTTCCATTTTAATTAATTATGTCATTAATTAAAATTTTGAAAATTATTCTATTATACAATAATTTCAAATTAATTATTTGATTAAATTTCATGTCATTAAATTTTGTCTCATTTTATGTCTTTTAGTTATATTATTATTTTAACTAATTATTTAATTAGTTAAAATATTAGAAATTATATTATTGGTTGATTAATTAATCAAAATAATATTGGGGTAATTATTTGATTAATTTTTATGTCATTTTGGATTTGAAATTGAATTTGATGTCCTTTTAATTTAATTAATTATGTCATTAATTAAAAAAAATTAAATCATTAGTCATTTAATTAATCAAAATAATTTTGAAATTAATTATTTGATTATTTTTGTCATTTTTATTTCATTTTGGTGTATTTTATCACTTTATGATTTTTAATTTAATTTTCATTTTAATTAATTATGTCATTAATTAAAATATTGAAAATTAAATCATTAGTCAATTTAATTAATCAAAATAATTTTAAAGTTAATTATTTGATTAATTCTTGACATTTTGGGGTATTAATCATGTCATTAGGTCAATAATTGATTATTTAGTCAAAAATTAACCAGAGTTGACCCTTTGGGCAAAAAGGTTGAGCTGTGAGGTCAACAGGTTTGATCATTGGGTCTAGATTGATAATTTTGACCAAAGATGACTTTTTAGGTCAAAAGGGTGACCTATTGGGTAAACAGGGTTGGTCATTGGGTCTGGTTTGACCATTTTGACCAAAGTTGACTTTAAAGGTCAAAATGGTGACCTATTGGGTCAACAGGGTTGGTCATTGGGTCTGGTTTGACCATTTTGACAAAAGTTAACTTTTTAGGTCAAAAGGTTGACCTATTGGGTCAACAGGGTTGGTCATTAGGTCTGGTTTGACCATTTTGACCAAAGTTGACTTTTTAGTCAGGAGGTAACACCAACGTGGTCGGTCATCGGGTCTGGTTTGACCATTTTGACTAAAGTTGACTTTTTAGGTCAAAAGGGTGACCTATTGGGTCAATAGGGTTGGTCGTTGGGTCTGGTTTGACCATTTTGACCAAAGTTGACTTTTTAGGTCGAAAGGGTGACCTATTGGGTTAACAGGGTTGGTCATTGGGTCTGGTTTGACCATTTTGACCAAAGTTGACTTTTTAGGTCATAAGGTATTGACTCATTAAAAATGAGGTCAACACCGAGACAACAAATCAAACGGGGGCAGCCCCTATCATATTCTTCGCGTTATCAGTCTTCGCTCCATCTACGATCTCCTTCTTCTGGATCCTCTATTGGGGTGGTTTCTTCGGTGTGATCTTCATGTTTGGCTCAGGAGGTAGAAGACTCTGTGCAGCAACTTGCTCCAAAGCAGTCAGTATCTGATCCAGTATCTTCTTGGAGGACATCATCCAGACTGTGCTCCATCCATCTTCCTTTGCATACTGATTTATTGGACAGAAGGATTGGCTGAAATCATATTTACAGAACCTCTTTCAGGTTCCTTTAAATACTCTTTTGGTATTTTTATATTTTTTTCTTTATAGTTCTTCTCGAGCCAATCCTTCAAAGCTAGAGCAGTTCTCTATGATATGTCTAAGTAGCTTGTGGTACGGGCAGTAGTTGGGCTGATCCTTCAAGTTGAACTCTTCTAATTTATACAGCTCAGGCAACCTGAATTATGGTTTCTTGATCAAATTTGGAACATCTTTTCCACGACATCATCTTTGAAGGAATAATTCCTGTTTAACTGAGCTACTATCGTCGGACCTTGTCTTCCGTCTATCCTGTACGATCATTGCTGGAAAGACTGCTGATCTGACTGACTAGATTGCTGATTGTACTGTTTAGGACAGGGCTAGCCATACTGCTGAGGCTGAGCAAACTGCGGTGGAGGATGACAATATTGTGGTGGAGGCTGACCATACTGTGGTGCCTACCACTCTGTTTGAATCCTCATCAGCTGCTTGCCCTTATCGACCGTTGTCACTATGCCAGATCATTTCTCAAATGCTATGACCAGTTAGACTTTTATGTCTTTTCTGAATGCTCCATATGTTTGACTTCTTCCTACAGACCGTTGGCTTTACTGAGTTGCTTCTCGAAGGATTTAATACTGAGATCCTTAAGCATGAAAGCCACTAAATCATGGACACTCTTAAGTATTATCTTGATCACGTGCTGCTCCAGCAACTTAGCCTCCCAAAATGTAATCCACCAGGGTCTCGTTACGCTTTTGCCATTCCACTACGAGATCTCCTATGGTGACATGGTGCTATGTTGCGGTGAATCTCTTCATGAACATGTTTTCCAATTCTACAAAAGTCTTGACCGATCCATTAGGTAACTGTTGACCTTATTTTTTTACAATGAGTCAACACCCTTTTGACCTAAAAGTCAACTTTGGTGAAAATGGTCAAACTAGACCCAATGACCAACCCTGTTGACCCAATAGGTCACCCTTTTGACCTAAAAGTCAACTTTGGTCAAAATGGTCAAACCAGACCCAATGACCAACCCTGTTGACCCTATAGGTCACCCTTTTGACCTAAAAAGTCAACTTTGGTCAAAATGGTCAAACCAGGCCCAATGACCAACCCCGTTGACCCCATAGGTCACCCTTTAGACATAAAAAGTCAACTTTGGTCAAAATGGTCAAACCAGACCCAATGACCAACCCTGTTGACCCCATAGGTCACCCTTTTGACCTAAAAAGTCAACTTTGGTCAAAATGGTCAAACTAGACCCAATGACCAACCCCGTTGATCCCATAGGTCACCCTTTCGACCTAAAAAGTCAACTTTGGTCAAAATGGTCAAACCGTAACCAATGACCAACCCCGTTGACCCCATAGGTCACCCTTTTCGACCTAAAAAGTCAACTTTGGTCAAAATGGTCAAACTAGACCCAATGACCAACCCTGTTGACCCAATAGGTCACCATTTTGACCTAAAAAGTCAACTTTTGTCAAATTGGTCAAACCAGACCCAATGACTAACCCTGTTGACCCCATAAGTCACCCTTTTGACCTAAAAAGTCAACTTTGGTCAAAATGGTCAAACTAGACCCAATGACCAACCCTGTTGACCCCATAGGTCACCCTTTTGACCTAAAAGTCAACTTTGGTCAAAATGGTCAATATAAACCCAATGACCAATCCTATTGACCCCATAGGTCACCCTTTTGACCTTGAAAGTTAACTTTGGTCAAAATGGTCAAACCAGACCCAACGACCAACCCTGTTGACCCCATAGGTCACCCTTTTGACCTAAAAAGTCAAATTTTGTCAAAATGGTCAAATTTTGTCAAAATGGTCAAATTTTGTCAAAATGATCAAATTAGACCCAATGACCAACCTTGTTGACCCTACAGTCACCCTTTTGACCTAAAAGTCAACTTTAATCAAAATGGTTAAACCAGACTTAATGACCAATCCTGTTGACCCCATAAGTCACCCTTTTGACCTAAAAAGTCAACTTTGGTCAAAATGGTCAAACTAGACCCAATGACCAACCCTGTTGACCCCATAGGTCACCCTTTTGACCTAAAAGTCAACTTTGGTCAAAATGGTCAATATAAACCCAATGACCAATCCTATTGACCCCATATGTCACCCTTTTCGACCTTGAAAGTTAACTTTGGTCAAAATGGTCAAACCAGACCCAACGACCAACCCTGTTGACCCCATAGGTCACCCTTTTGACCTAAAAAGTCAAATTTTGTCAAAATGGTCAAATTTTGTCAAAATGGTCAAATTTTGTCAAAATGATCAAATTAGACCCAATGACCAACCTTGTTGACCCCATAGGTCACCCTTTTGACCTAAAAGTCAACTTTAATCAAAATGGTTAAACCAGACTTAATGACCAATCCTGTTGACCCCATAAGTCACCCTTTTGACCTAAAAAGTCAATTTTGGTCAAAATGGTCAAACCAGACCCAAATGACTAATCCTGTTGATTCCATAGGTCAACCCTTTGACCCAATGACATGTTTAAAACCCTACAATGACAAAATCACAAATAACAAGATTGAAAAGGTCACATTAGACATCTTAAAATTAAAATTGATCAATTTAGGCTAACCTAGGTCAACCTAGGTTAAAATTGGTCAACACTTATCTATTTTGGTCAAAACACACAATTTTGGATAAAAAATGATAAAATGGATAAAAATGAAATAAAAATGACAAAATTAATCAGATAATTAATTTCAAAATTATTTTCATTAATTAAATGACTAATGATTTAATTTTTTAAAATTTTAATTAATGACATAATTAATTAAAATGAAAAATTAAATTAAAGTCATAAAAGTGAAAAAATACACAAGTTAATTAAAAATAATGGAATTAATCAAATAATTAATTCCAAAATTTTTTTTTTTTAATTAATGGACCAATAATTTAATTTCCATATTTTAATTAATGACATAATTAATTAAAATGAAAATTAAATTAAAAAGACATGAAATGAGACAAAATTCAACTTTAAATGAATGTAACATGAAAATTAATCAAATAATTAATTTGAAATTATTTTCAATTAATAAATTGATTAATGAAATAATTTCCAACAATTTTAATTAATGACATAATTAATTAAAATGGAAATTAAATAAAAACATAAAATGACATATAACATTATATGTGACACAAAAAAAATCATAATTAATTAAATTGAAATTTAATTAATGATCTATTACACCTATCATAACACATTTTTATCACATAACAAACCATGGATAGCCATAGGTTAGAGCTCACTTTGAGGTGGCATGATCCCACCAATCCAAAATTTGACTGACCACCCTCTTAAAATGAGGTGGTCGGCCAATGCAAAGGCCATTTTAGGCCATCCAATGGGAGGGAAACACTATATAAACCATGCCTTTACCATCGTTAAATGTAATCATAAGTGGAGAGCTTATGTGTCACTATTTGTCAAAGGAAATAAATGACTTGTAAGCTCACAAGGAAGACCAAATACAACTCACTTCAAGGAGCTAAACCACCACATGGATGATCCAATAGAATGAAGCCATGGAATTAACTTAAGCTTTGTTATAATAGGAATCCATCATGAGGATAGAATTTTGGCTGAGAACTTATCCTCAGTCATTAATAAGAGGGATAACACCTTCCCCAAATCAACTAAAGCTTACCCATAGCCTCCCCATGGCTATAAATAAGCCATACCGAAATCAGTAAGGAGAAGAAAAAAAATTAGTGAGACCTATAGGCTGCTCAAATCTTCTGGCTCCCAACACAAAAAATCTTCCCAAGAGTCTTAGCAATCCATTTTGATCAAACCCAAGCCATAGATTGAGCCCAATCGAGCCAATTTGATCAAAATTCAAAAACAGCCCAAACCAGCCACCTTCTTAAAATTCTCCTCTGAGGCTGACTTTTGAACCAAATTGGTGCAACAACAATCTTCCTCTAGAGTCTTAGAAGACAACTACAAGGTCCGATCAAGATTGATTTACTTGTGGCAAAGGTATGAAATTATTTTTCTTAAAATAATTCATAATTTTGAGATATCATGTGTTATACTAGTCCAGAAATGTTGCATCACCGTATGGATATATTCTACATGTTTAGATGATTCCATAGGTTTAAAAATCACTCAATTTCGTTGAGAAATGAGTGAGATATAAATGTTTGAAGTTTAACGGTTCGGAAATTTTTTGAATTAATAAGCGAATTATCTCCGCAGTCCGTTCCCATGTTTTGGAACGGACAGTGCTGATCGCACCATTCGGTGTTTGCTGTTCCGCGCCGCGCATGGGATCATCCCACCCATTCGACGCGTACGAGGACGCGTGGCGCCCCCTGGTTTTTCTAGAATTAATAAATCCCAGAAAACCTTAAAAACTTAAAAAATTCATATCTTTTGATCCAGAGGTCATAAAAATAAAACAAAAATACATCTGGAAAGCTCTTGAAGAGAGGAAAATTATGAAATAAAAATCATAATTTTATTCCCATTATTTAATTTTTAAATAATTAAATACTCTCTGGAGTATTTTAATTATTAAAATTAATTATAAATCTGAAAAATATGAAATTTTGAGGCATTTATCTTTATGTCCTTAGGAATGTTTCATGATTTTTCCAAAGACAGAAAACATGTCTAGGACATTTTTTACTAATTTTCAAGACATTTTGTAATTACTTCAAATAATAATTATAGAAAAATGAAAATTAAGAAAAATAAAATGAAAATGATTAGAAATGTTAGGGTAACGAGAAAATGACACTAGAAAAATAATTTCTAAGTCATAAAAATAATTTTAAATGATTTAGGATTAAAATTCATTATTAAATAATAAATTTAATCCTAAAAATCACCCTTTTATAAACTTAACCTATTTTCTTTAAGAGTCTAAGTTTGAAATGAATCTAGTCCATGTTAGACTCATGAAAACTTTAACTAAGTCTAAAAAAATGATAAATTAGACTTGATAAACTTTAATTAGGTTTAAAACATCATTTAAACCTATTAAACCTTAAACTTAATTAATTAAGTCTAAAATGAGAAAATTAGACTTAATTAGGTTTAAAACATCATTTAAACCTATTAAACCCTAAGCTTAATCAATTTAAACCCTAAGCTTAATTAATTAAGTCTAAAATGACAAAATTAGACTTAATTAGGTTTAAAACATCATTTAAACCTATTAAACCTTAAGCTTAATTAATTAAGTCTAAAATGACAAAATTAGACTTAATTAGGTTTAAAACATCATTTAAACCTACTAAACCTTAAGCTTAATTAATTAAGTCTAAAATGAAAAAATTAGACTTAAATAGGTTTAAAACATCATTTAAACCTATTAAACCCTAAGCTTAATTAATTAAGTATAAAAGGACAAAATTAGACTTAATTTGGCTTAAAACATCATTTAAACCTAGTAAACCTTAAACAATTAGACTTAACCCATATTAAGTCTAATTAAATCAATTAAACCTTACCTAAAGTAGGTTTAATTAACCTTAAAAAAATTAGACTTAACCCATATTAAGTCTAATTAAGTCATTAAACCTTACCTAAATTAGGTTTAATTAACCTTAAACAATTAGAATTAACCCATATTAAGTCTAATTAAATCAATTAAACCTTATTTAAATTAGGTTTAATTAACCTTAAACAAGTATAATTAAGTCATTAAAACTTACCTAAATTAGGTTTAATTAACCTTAAACAATTAGACTTAACCCATATTAAGTCTAATTAATCAATTAAACTTTACCTAAATTAGGTTTAATTAACCTTAAACAATTAGAATTAACCCATAATAAGTCTAATTAAATCAATTAAAAATTACCTAAATTAGGTTTAATTAACCTTAAACAATTAGACTTAACCCATAATAAGTCTAATTAAATCAATTAAACCTCACCTAAATAAGGTTTAACTAACCTTAAACAATTAGTCTTAACCCATAATAAGTCTAATTAAATCAGTTAAACCTCACCTAAATTAGGTTTAATTAACCTTAAACAATTAGACTTAACCCATATTAAGTCTAATTAATCAATTAAACCTCACCTAAATTAGGTTTAATTAACCTTAAACAATTAGACTTATCCCATATTAAGTCTAATTAATCAATTAAATTAGGTTTAATTAACCTTAAATAACTCTAATTACATCATTAAACCTTACCTAAATTAGGTTTAATTAACCTTAAATAATTAGACTTAACCCATATTAAGTCTAATTAATCAATTAAACCTAACCTAAATTAGATTTAATTAACCTTAAAACAAATTAGACTTAACCCATATTAAATCTAATTAAATCAATTAAACCTTACCTAAATTAGGTTTAATTAACCTTAAACAATTAGACTTAACCAACAATAAGTCTAATTAAATCAATTAAACCTCACATAAATTAGATTTAATAAACCTTAAACAATTAGACTTAACCCATATTAAGTCTAATTAATCAGTTAAACCACACCTAAATTAGGTTTAATTAACCTTAAACAAATTAGACTTAACCCATATTAAGTCTCATTAAGTCATTAAACCTTACCTAAATTAGGTTTAATTAACCTTAAAAAATCAAACTTAACTCATATTAAACCTAATATAACCTGAATACAACCTAACTTGAACTCAAGTTAACCTAAACCTTAGGTTCAACTTACATTGAATCTAACATAACCTAAACCTAACTTAAGTCTAACCTACATTAGACTTAAGTCAAACCAAACTTAGGTTCAACCCGACATGAACCTAAAACCTAACTTAAGTCTGACTTACAATAGAATTAAGTCAAACTAAATTTAGGTTCAACCTGACATGAATCTAAGTCAAACCTAAACCTGAACTTAAGTTTAACCCATATCAGACTTAAGTCAAAATCAAACTTAGGATCAACCCGACATGAACCTAAGTCTAACTTAAACCTAACTCCCATATTAGACTTAAGTCAAACCATACTTAGGTTCAACCTGACATGAACCTAAGTCTAACCTAAACCAAACTTAAGTCTAACCCATATTAGACTTAAGTTAAACCATACTTAGGTTCAACCTGATATGAACCTAAGTCTAACTTAAACCTAACTTAAGTCTAACCCATATTAGACTTAAGTCAAACCATACTTAGGTTCAACCTGACATGAACCCAAGTCTAAGCTAAACACAAATTTATTCTATCCCATATTAGACTTAAGTCAAACCATACATAGGTTCAACCTGACATGAACCTAAGTTTAACACAAATCTAACTTAAGTCTAACCCATATTAGACTTAAGTCAAATCATACCTAGGTTTAACATGACATGAACCTAAGTCTAACCTAAACCTAACTTAAGTTCAACTCATATTGAAACCTTAGGTTCAACTGACAGTGAACCTAACTCAACTTAGCTTGACATAAACCTTAGATTCAACATACATGAACCTAATCTTAACCTAATCTAAGTTCAACCTACATCGAACTTAAGTCCAAACCTAAACCTTAGTTTCAACTCAACTTGAACCTAAAACAAAACCTAACTTATGTTCAACCTACATTGAACTTAAATCCAAATCTAAACCTTAGGTTCAACTAACAATGAACCTAACTCTACTAAACTGAACATAAACTATAGGTTCAACCCAAATTGAATCTAAATCGACATAAACCTTAGGTTCAACCCAAATTGAACCTAAATCGACATAAACCTTAGGTTCAACTCAAATTGAACCTAAATCGACAAAATTGAATCTAAATCAACATAAGCCTTAGGATGGACAAAATTGAACTCAAATCAACATAATTCCGACATTCAAATATAAATCGACATAACCGACATAAATTCGACATTTCAAACATAACTGACAAAAAATCGGCATTTTAAACCAAAATCAACATAACTGACATGAATTCGACATTTTAAACCAAAATCGACATAATCGACATAAATTTGACATTTCGAATAAAAATCGACAAAACCGACATAAATTCGACATTTCAAACATAACTGACATAAAATCGACATTTTAAACCAAAATCAACATAAATTTGACATTTTAAACCAAAATCGACAAAACCGACATAAATTCGACTTATCAAACATAACTGACATAAAATCAACATTTTAAACCAAAATCGACATAACTGACATAAAATCAACATTATAAACCAAAATCAACATAATCGACATAAATTCGACATTACAAACATTAAATCGATATAAATTTGACATTCCAAACAATTAATCGACATAATCGACATAAATTTGACATTCCAAACATTTAATCGACAAAATCGATATAAATTTGACATTCCAAACATTTAATCGACAAAATCGACATAAATTTGACATTCCAAACATTTAATCGATAAAATCGATATAAATTTGACATTCCAAACATTTAATCGACAAAATTGACATTTCAAACATAAATCAATAAAATTAACATAAATTTGACATTTCAAAATAAAAATCGACATAATTGACATTTCAAACAAAACTCAAACATAATTTGACATTAAGCATCAAATTCAACAAACACCGATATTAACCGACGTTAATTGACATTTCAAACCAAAGTCAACAAACACCGACATTAAATGACATTAATCGACATTTCAAATCAAACTCATTATAACTCAACATAAATTGATATAATTCGACATAAATCGACATGATCAAACTTAATACGACATGAATCGACATGATTCTTAAGTTCAACCTGTATCGAATCTAATTTAACATACGACATCATAATTCTTAAGTTCGACCCAGATCGAACTTAACTCGACATAAAATTAAACTCGAATTGATATAAAACCCAAACTAAAACCTAAATCAACATAAATCGACATAAAACCCAAAATCAACTCCAAATTGACATAAAATCCAAAATCCATCCTAAATTCACATTTAATACAAATCAAACATAAATTGACATAAATCTAAATCAACATTCAACACAAATTGGATATAAACGACATCTCAGCCACATTCGGATGTCCGACAACTCTGGATCAACGGATACTTTGACCAGGTGAGCTAAATATCTTGATATGACATGATTTCTAACTTTATTTTCTTTTTGCAATATGAAGACATGAAGTTTCGTTTAAATTTTCTTTGCATGTTATAGGATGTGCTAACTCTATTTTGCAGGACGTCGACGACGGAACATTGACGACAAAACCAGGACATTTAGGATAGTCACAAAACCTAAACTTTCTACAAACAACAAAATAGAAATGACATGAAAACAAAGACAACTAGACTATTAGGTCAGCCATCAAATCTAAAATAAAATGACAAAATCATTAACATTGACATCGACATGACATCAACACACAACGACATTTCTATACCACAACAAATGATGACATGACACTAAACCAAAACAAATACATGACATAATGACATGAAAAAATAAAATTGAGATGACCACAAATCCAAAACTTAAAACAAAAGCAAATCATAAAAAAATAACAAAAATAAATAAATAATGATATCTTCTTGACATCATAGAAGATATCTCATGACATAATAACGACATCTTCTTCTAGGAGATAAAATATCTCATGAAAAATTGAGATATTAATCATGAAATCTTATGGCATTACGACATCACATTAAGACATGACATAAAATGATATGACACTATGATTCACATTAAGACAAGACATAAAATGACATGACATTACAACATCACATTATGACATAACACGACATACAAACTATGACATCTCGACATGACATATGACATGATATACAAAATGAAAAAAATGACATTACAAAACAGAACACCACAAAGCAACGACATACACCCAACATAAACAAAACTTTCTGGTAGTATCGATTCTTCATAAACACACTGCCATGACAACACTTACACTTTTTTCGAGGATAAATGTTAACCTTAATCGGGAGTTTTCCTAGGCAATATTAATTGCTCAGGATGTAATTAACTATAGGAGCTTGCTCCTATAGGAGATTAAAGAACTCAGGATAGGTATTTCAGCTATTAGATCTCTCTGGTTACCCAAGATCTTCATATGATTTTCTTATACGAAAAACTTCAGTAATCACAAAATCTGAAGATTTATTCTATGAGATTATCATTCGATCTCTTTTTCTCTCAATCTCTATCATGATTAATCCTTCTTCAATTTCTCCAAAGACTTCTGTAAAAAAGTCTAGGTAGGATAAGAATGAGGGCGATAGATAGAGAAAGAGAGTGGCGACTCCTTGACATTAACATGATACAGGAATTGATGGTGATGACATGCTATCCATATATTTCATCGCCATCAGTAACTTTGTATAATAATTGAAAGTGATCCTTGAAAGGCTACTGAAAAACTATCAGAATAATAGTGATTCATTCCCTTCTACATTGCAGATACTCGATCTGAAATGGGAGATGTGCTGCCAAGGATTTTCGGTCCCATCGAAAGTCTTCTAAGTCAGGGGCACGAAACCCTTGGGGTAAGGTACAACATCAAACTCGTCTGGGTAAGGTCTATCCTTTGAAATTGATGCACCTCCTTTAGATTAGACTAAGGCATCCCGCACTTGTTGCTTGACCATCTTCCTGATGTTCTTTTTTTGGTATCATATTTTGAACTACATCCTTCTTCAGTGGCTCGTCTTCATTAGCAGAAGTGAACTCTCTTCTTTCATCTGAAATGTACACAATTTCAAGCTGATTTACCTCTGGAGATGCTACTGGTCGTAATTGTGACTGTTCGTGTATTGTAGCCATAGTAGTCATGATAGCGACCATTTCTTCCATCTTCTTGTCCAGGTGGCTGATCTGTTCAAATCTTGATAGAATGGCTCTTTAAAGCCATCAGTGACGTTCTCCTTACTAGGAGCATCACGCGCAGATGACGTGGACCTGGTCTCAACAACATTATTCTCGATGAAATCTTCCTCCATGTAATCTGACATGTAGCAATCCTCATTGTCGATGTCTAATCCTGGTTCTCTTGCTAATTGTAAAATCTTAGCTCGAAGTTTTCAGACTTTATCATTGACTGATTTTTGTTTAATTAACTTCAAATCTATAGGCTTCCCTAGATTGTCACCTCTTTCTGTGACTGACTCAGAAGCAATGAAAGTAGTGGCAACGGAGACATCAGACTCAAGATCCATCTTATGATCCACAGACTTTTCAGAATGTACTAGTGTAGAAACATTCAGTACCCACACTTTCCTCTTAGAATTCAGTGCCTTGAGATGGAGTGTCTTGAATGGGACATCGGAGTGGTGAGGAGAAGTGTGCTCCATAGGTTGTAGACCATATACAGAGGAAAACAATCATCTCTTACTATTCCTCTTCAAGGATTCCTTATAGTCATCGGCAGACGATACTCTCAGACCTAACCAAGACGATCGATCTGCGCTCTGTGGGTGTCGGAGTGGTAGTTGTAGCATCTGTGGCGGTGGTAGCGGTACCAACACGTTTCCTTAAATGGAGTCTGGCAGGAACACAGGTTGACTGTGCTTCAGACAATCTCTGTACCGGACGACCAGGGCCTTCCTTCTTTAGATTCTTATTCTTCATTTTGAGTGATACTACGCATCCTATTCTTTTGAGCAATTTTACGACTAAACATCTTTCTTTCTTGGCTAACCTCTGGAACATAGTACAGACTCGAAGGACGGGTGTGTGCCTCTCCCTCACCTTATAACAACCATATGGCAGTCGCAGAGTAGCAGTAACCCTGTGGAGGCTTTCATCTCCAGTTGTTTTCATTAGCGGATGGAACCTGCTCTCTCAATAGAATGGAGTGGTCTCTGACACACCAAATTTCTCTTGCTAACGGATCTCAAAATAACTGGTAGGCTTGTAGCTTGTGCCCTAGCGACTCTTAGAATCTTGTGGCTGTTTTGTCCTTTGAGAACTAGTCGGCGGGGCAACTCTAGAGCTAGAACCAACCTTAAAAACTGACGGTGCGGTAAGAAAAGCATCGGTCGAATCATCTTCATACAAAATTTCCTTCCCCTTGGCAGACGGGAAGGTATGTGCAGTGACAGTAAAACCAGCAGCGGTAGGGGTGATGATTCTCCTAGGCAAAGGGATGACTGAATTGATGAGGGTAGGGGTAACATTCACCTTCTTAGTGGAAGGGAAGTCCTGGTGAGAGTTCAAATCGAACTTGACAGATAGTTCTTCTACTTCTAGGGAAGCTATCTTCATTTTCATTAACGGGGATTTTCCAAGCATGACCTCAAACTCACTAAAGAAGGTCCCGAACTGGATTGTGGGTGCTACGACACGGGCCTCGTGGATGGTAGAGAATTGTAGGAGAAATTAAGCGTCAGAGTCGACATCGTAACTGTCAATTCAAAAAGTTTCCGAATATTAGTGAAGGCCTAATCCTTGTAATCATAGTGGAAACACTACAAAATAACAAAGGTTGTTCTGTGTATTGGGTATATTTTTATTTTCATTTCATTTTGCTTTCAAGTATTTATTTTGTTTTATTTCCTTATTTTCAAAGTTTTCACAACACATTTCCAATTTAAGCAATTTATATTTGATTTTCAAGATTTAAAAGTTGTTTAAGGTTCGAGAAAAGTTAGCTTAATTTGCAGATAACAAAAATTGAAACCAAGAGTTATAAAAGAAGGAATGTTGAGTGTGAGACCCTATCCAGGATCACCTTCACAGCGCACATTGCTTTGGTAAACTTGTTTACCAAAACACCTATTGGAGTCCGACCCCATATAAAGAAAAACCATAAAGACTCCTGAATCCTTCTGTTCAAGGGTGGTTAAACAGACGGTCCTGGAATTGAGGAAAGTCGACCGTGCTTTCCCAAAAAAGAAATGAGTAAAGCATGTCAATGGAAGAATGGTAATTTGGTTCATGAGGGACATGAACGCATCACCAATGTATAAAAACAAATTTTCTTGATCTTAGCATAGAGAGAAACTTATCCCCAGCGAAGTCACCAAAAGTTGTCAGTCTCAAAATTTGAAGTTGTCTATCCCCAGAATGGGTATCCCGATACCCAATTTAAAATAGATTTAATTATATATATATATATATATATATATATATATATATATATATATATATATATATATAATTTGGAAAATATCATTTTAATTTTGGTCGTATGAGATTCAAAACTTATTTCATATAAAAAATAGTTTAAATAACCGAGCACTACATTGTAAGCCATGGATCTATCCCAAAGAATAGACACAATGCTTACTAATGAGGCTCGATTAAATAAACTAAAGATTTATGATATCCATTTTCGCTGTGAACCATTTATGTTGACTGAAAAGTTCTGCTATCTAATATAAAACAACTAGATACGATTTTTATTAAATTGGGACCTTAGAGTTCCTTATTAGGGAAAAACCCTATAGTTAGTTACATCTTAAATGACCGAAGTCACTTAAAAAAACTCTCGATTTAGAAGAGGAAAAATTGTTTTCATTTCTTCCAAAAGGTAGGGTTTACAAAGTAATGTGTAAGGGAATGCTAATAAGGAAAGGTACAAATTTAGAACATTTTATTTTCAGAGTCCAAAATAAGAAAAGCAGGGAAAGTCACAAATCCAAGAGAAATCTTGGAAACCTTCCAACCTCTCCTATGGTATGACTACAATTTTGAAAAGATTATTTAATGTTTCATCCTACCAATTTTATTATTTAAGGCTTACATTTACATGATTCTGATCATACAATTGTCTAAATGATAGGAGGATTTATGTCATATCGGATGACAACCTTGGAACTTAAGACAAGTTAGGGCTTATATTGCATGAGATACAAAAGCCAAAAGAGATAAAGTGAGGATTTATGTTGCACTAGATAGACAACCTCAAGTCTTATGGCTTGTTATTTATTTCTAAGGAAGATTTGCTTTTGTGGATCATCGTTTCTCCGTCGTGCTGCACACAGTGTTTGCTCCGAGCTCCTCATCGCAGTAGGTTAACTTTTAGAATTTTTAAATGTATGAGGTTGAGAGAAGTATCATGGTTTAGAGTTCAAGTTTTATAGTTTGCCAAGTTTAATGTCTTATTATGGGAAATGTTAAAGTTAATTAAGTGTTACCGGTTAGGATCCGACGGTTCCCTCATTCCAGCACCACTACTTTCATCAGATTGACTTAGTCCAGATGAATCTACCAAATTAAACTTTATGAATTAAGTGCTTTCATTCAAAACATTGGAAATCTCATTAGCAATAATAGGTTGCCTCCTCTAAGGAATTTTCCGATCATCCAAAGAGTTGTTTTTATTTAGTTGCAATTGTTGTATTTTATTTTGTTTGTGATTAAATTTTGAGTTGTCTTATATTTTACTTGTAATAAGTAAGTATTTGGTTTTGAGTTTTGATTTTTTTGGCTATCCTACAAGTTTTAGTTTTGACATGCGAATTTTATATGCAGGAAAATACAGTGAAGTAAACGCATGAAAAGAAAGTACTGTAAAATGTAAAAGCGTATCAGTCCTCTTCTCGCACTCTAGTTGAAAGAGTAGCTTTTGACTTTGTATGTATAATTCTGCAGGGAATCAAAATTGCATGAAAGAAAAGCAAGAAGCACAAGTTTAAATATTCTTATCGAGTCCTACCATGGTGGGTCCCTATTTGTTCATGTATAGGATATCTTTCCTTAGCAAAGCATAATAAGTCCAATTTCCCGACAAGATATCTAGAGACCTGTGAGAAGGTCCAGGGAACACCCTAGACATTTCATAAAATTTTTGAAATCATCTCGAGTTCATTTAAACTTATTATATTGCTAAATAATTCATCCACAATATACCCTTATGCTCAGTGAACCATGATGTTTTAATCATATCTTAAGTGGGTTAACTATCATATGATGTTTCATTTATGAATTACGTGATTGAGGGCCCATAAGGAAAATTGATTTATCAAGAGTTTTAACCAATTAATTTAGAGTTGGGCCTGAAGTGTTTCAAATATGTTTGAAGTTGATTAAATTTCATTTTCTAAACCTCATTAGTCCAAACTTGATTAAGCCTAGCTCACTACTATGCCCCTAGAACTTAATGGATAAATTTGCAATTTTAAGAGAGTTAAGTTATATGTGATCTTAATCCTGATTAAAACATATAATTGTTATGAAACCATTAATTAGGGGTTCTAAATGTTGAGTTACTATCTTCCAAAATCATATCACTTACTTCAGAATCATTTAATTTAATTGTCTTCTAATTATAGTAATTAAGGAAATTATAATTTTATCCTTATTGTAGATTAGTGGACAATTGGTTTCTACCACATAATCCCTTATGTTTTATTCATCTAGATAAGTCAATTCATGATCATTAATTGCTCATTTACCCTTGATTAGGGCAAAATATTAATTAAGGCTTAAATTTCATAACTAAAATTTTGTCGCTAAAGGCCTTCTCTTCATAACCATTAAATTTAACTTAAATGGGTAAATTAAAACATGAGAGTAGGAAATGTGATTTTTCTGAATTTATATAATTTATATAATTATTTAAATAAAAAATAGGGATTTTTAAAGTTAATTTAATAACTTATTCAAAACATATTATCTGTCTTTAAGAAAATTATTGGAGGTTCCACTTGGTCAGAGGACCACATAAAATACTTTTCATGATTTTTTTAGTTTTATTTTAATTTTTAGAATTACTTATTGGTTTTGAGTATTAATTAAATATAAAATATTATTTAAGTTGAAATTTAAGTTTTATTTTTTCTTAAATCTCCTTAAAGGTTAAAGAACCCAGAGAACCAAATTTCATAATTTTGTGATTCATATTTTAATTATTGGAATTTTTTAATGGAAAGTTAGGGAAAATTCAATTTAAGCCTTTAAAAATTAATATCTTTATTTAAAAGATTAAGAAAATTATTTTAATTGCTCCCAAGTGTTCAAGAGACCAAATGTGACATTTTGGTGAATTTTGGCATTTTAATGATTATTATTATTTTTACTATTTTTAAATACATTTAATTATTTAAATATTAAAAATGGGTCTAAAGTGAAATGATTATTTTAATTCTAATTTTATTTTTCTTAAGTTCATCTAGTTTCTAGGAACTCAAAAAACCAATCTTGTAAATTTTTTACTTATATTTTAATTTTTATAATTATTATAATTTCAAAATGCCATTGAACTTGAAAAATCCATTTTAGTGGGTAAATTAATTCAAATTGACCTCAATTGGGGAGTCCCTTTGACCATTATTTATAGTATGGGTTAAGTTTTGTGAATTTTTTATTTATATTTTAATTATTTAATTTTTAATTGATTTTTAATGAGTCAATTACCAATAGTGACATTTTTTCTTAGTTAAATTCATTTGATATTTTTCCTAGGGTCATCTGACCACAATGAACCTACCAAAATAAGTTCTGTATTTTTTATTTATATTTTAATTAATTTAAACCAAAATAGAGGGCATTAACTTAAAAATGAGGGATTCTCCCTGACTTTGGAAAAATCAGGGAAGATCCCTAACAACAAAGCCTATAAGGCCTCCAATCGTCGTGTCATGGTGAAATATTTGTAATAATTAATGCCCTAAATATGATTTACTGTATATAATTAGTTTAATAATATAAATCAAATAACCCTAATTTTATTTCCACATTGTTCTCCTCTGTTAACTGAGCAACAAGGTATTTTTATTTTATTTTTATGACTTTTCTACGCCAAGTTATATATTTTTAAAGATTACTGAATTAAATAAATACAAAACAATCCTACTTTCCTCCTTAAACATGCGGCGCTGCATCATCCTTGGCAGGTCTGAAGCTCTGTGTAGCGCTCCTCCATTAGACCCCGCCATCTGACTCAGAGGCAATGCATCTCACGTTAATGCTCTATCCATCCGTTCATCGTGTTCCTAGCCATCCTTTTATTATATGCGTGATCCGACAGTCCTGATTCATCATCTTCTTCTGGTCCAACCTGAGAGCCGACAACCTTCTAAGCCAAAGATCTCTACCTAGACTCAACCAAATCACTTTAGGTTTGCTTCTAAAGACGCATCTAGCCTAGACAAACATATTCATATGGTTTATACAGTGTGTAAGCATGTTGACTAAAATCAAGCTCAGCTTGGAGAGAGAGTTCAATACCTTTGGTCTGAGAGTGTAGCCTCAATCAGAAGTGTTAGGCACGTTTGTTGTGACCTGGCAAAGCTCTTGCAAGCACCAATTTGAGCTCTTGTTGGGTTTTCACTATAACTTAATCTGGAGGAGATATTGTGTGTAATGAAAATCTGGGCTTGAGAGGCTCTATGATGGGGCCTCTACGGGGGATCTTCTTCGTTTGGTGAGAGAATGGTGATGAGTAAATCAATTTGAAGTTTGGTGCACTGTGGTAGAGTGACAGAAAGTGTCATAGTTTTAGGGCAAATTTCAGTGAAGAAATTAGCCTCAGTTGGTGGCTGTGGGTCAGTGCGAGCAGGGGGATTAATCTTAAGAGGGCTGTGAGAAGCTCTTGAAGCAATTAGATAGAGTTTCTCCTAGGTTTTTTGAGTTCTCCTTACATGATCGTGAGAGGTGGTGGTTTAAATAAAAAGGCTTAGGGTGGTTAGCTGGACATGGATTTGGGTGTGCTTTGCTACTTTGGTGCAGGGCTGAAAGGTGCCAGTGACCAATCAGGATGAGACAGATTGGATGGGTGAAATTAGGTTTGGCTTGGTGTGATATGGCTATTGGTTTTGGCTCATCAAGCGATAAGGCCAGTTGACCAGGCCATGGGAAGTGACCAAGTGGCCAGGTAAGCTAGAGGTCAGGTCTTTATGGTGATGGTTTGGGCTGGGGATGGATTTGGGTAAGAAATCCTTTTAGTTAAACCAAATAAGGAAAGAAATCCCCTAATTTATGGGATCCTTAGTCCATTGCTCAACTAGGTTAAGCTAGGTGGGTCTATACCAGTTTCTAAGGTCCAAAGGTTGGTTGTGGTGAGCTTGGCTTGGTCAGTTTAGCTAGGTTTGGGTGACATTGGGTCTTGGTTCAAATTTAGGGCAATGGGGTCAGGTTTGGGTTTAGGTTGGATTTGAGCTTGGGTTTGATCAAATTGATTGTTCAAATTTATGTGAATGATTATCGTGAAGAGTATAGAAGATTATAGTGATTTTGAATAGATTTGGAAGGTCAATTTGGTGAAATTTGTGTAAATGACCAATTTTGGTGGCTTTGAGTTAGGTTTGGGTTTAGATTGGGCTAGAGTGTGGATATGGTTCGATTAATTGTTCAAAATTTTCTTGAAGAGTGTTATGAAGAGTTTTGAATAGGAATTAGGCGGAAACTTTAAGGTTAGGAGGTTCAATTTGGTGACATTTGAGCATGTGGCTAGTTTAGGGAAAAATTTGGTATTTTAGCTTGAGTTGGATTTGGGTTATGTTTTGGCTCAAATATGGGTCAATTGGTGGATAAATTTGGTTTTTAGGAATGTTAGGAAGAATTTAGAATTCAATTTTGGGGCATTGACTTGGCTATGGGGTTCATATTAGGGGAATTTGGTCATGTGGTCAAAATTGTGGCTTTTTGATTTGGGTTGAAATTGAGTTTGAAAATTGGGTCAAATTATGCTTGGATTTGGTTTAGGTTTAGATTGGACATTATAAATTTTGTTTTATAATTGATTTTAAGTGAAATTGGGGTCAACTAAGTGTACATTGGGGGTGATTTGGGTTTTTGGAGCATTTAGGGGCAATTTAGGGATTTTTGTCATAATGGGCCAACTTGGTCAAATTGGGTCCAATGAAATGATTCAAATTTATTTTGGGGAGATTTTCGATGATTTTGAAGATTTTGGGAATTTTTGGAATTTTTGAATTTTTCGTTTGGATCATGAGGGGTATTTTGGTCATTTTAGCTAATTTTGGGACTATTTGGTAATTTTGGTTAATTTGGAGTACTTTTGTTAATTTGGTGGTGGGGAGCATTTTGAAATGATTTTTAGAGAGAATTTTGGAATTTAGGTAGTTTTAGAAATTTTAGTTGAAATTAGGGTTTGGGGCAATTTGGTAATTTGATGGAGTTTAAGGGTAAATGGTCAAAATTTGGAATTTGGTAAAATTAGGTTTGATAGAGGATGTCAATGGTGATACACACCTATTTGAGCCAAGGACTAAAACAAATCCAACTTTAGATCCTCCATGTGTTGGTCCTAGCCATGCCCTAGCCAAGGGCTACGATTTTGGGGGAACCACTCACATGAGTTTCCAAAAGAGTAGGAGATCAAGTTTTAGGAAGATTGGTTTAGGGTCTGGGGTAGTGAGTGTAGGTGTGAGTGTGTGAACTAGCTCAACCAAGACCAGACCACTCAGGGTTAGTCCTATGTCTTAACCATCTTATAGGGACACCTCTTTAGCTTTCTTATGCTTAACGTCATACTACTAAATTTTAGAGGTTAGTCTTAAGCATATGAAACTCCAAGTGAAGCAAAGAAGCATTTTGAGTATCTAAAGGGGGAGGGTTCCATTACTAGTCTTCTAGGATTGTCACCAACAAAGTCCTATGGCTAGATCCTAGGTTCTTCTAAAGAAAGACTAGATCTCAATAAAAGTGAGGTCAATAATATTTAGTATTTCAGGAAATTAAAAAGGATTGTTTGGCTCCAGCAGTTTTTTGTGGAATGACATATTTTTAAATTTACCACTCTGTGTGATTGATTCAAGAGTCGTTGAATTGATCTTATTTCAGTTCTAAAAGAATGTTTTTTTAAGATGTTTATATGTTGTTTGGTTGATTGACTTTTAAATAGAATATCATCCACAAAGACTTTAATATTTTTTCTTTATTGATTCTAAAATATTTCAACCATTCAATAATGGTTGGTATTTCCAGTGTTCTTAAGCATAAAGTGTATTATAATTAAGAAATACACCTTCACTTGTAATAAAAGTTGTCTTCTCTATATCAGTCAGGAGAATTTTGATTTGGTGGAAGCTAAAAATAGCACCTTGAATGCTCATAATTAGGTGTCCAACTGTGATTCCACCAGTGTGTGTTAATCTTTGATAGGGAATATTTATCCATTGAGCAAGTGGAGTCTAAATTTGTGAAGTCGACACACATCCTCATCTTGACATTGGTCTTCTACACCATGACTACATTGGAGAACTAGTATGGATATTGCACCTCTTAGATGTAGCCAGCCTCCTTAAGCTTCGACACCTCTTCTCAGATCAGCCTCACAGTGTCCTAGTCGAGGAAAAGATCTTTTATTTCATCAGTTAAGCATTTAGATTTACATTCAAATGGGTGCAGGCTACATTGAGTGGTACGACAGAAATCTCTGTAACTTACCAGGTTAAGAGGTATCGATGTTCTCATAGAGGTTTGATCAAAAAGTCCCTATGCCCTATATTCAATGTCTCAACAATTAGGAAACACTTATCGGGCTCTCCTTTGGTGACTACTACTTCCAAGATGGTCTTACTCTATACTCCCTTCCCTTCAGTGTCAGAGATTTAGCAGCACCTGCTCCATGTGGCTGACTACACAATGGTAATGTGTTTGAGACTACTACAAGTTTGCTGGCATTATGATGACATTATCACTAACTGTAAACTTCACCACTACATGGTACATAGAGATCACAACACTGTAGTTGTTTAAGAGTGGGCAGCCGAAGATTACATTGTAAGTTTGTACATAGTGATCACACCACTATGAAGTCTTCAATGTACATGAAATACTTGTAACACTCTCACTAAGTGAGTGGCGGCATTATCACTCCAAGGGCTTCTTTCTTTTCATCTGAGAATCCAAAGAGTAGGCTGGCTAGTATTGTCATTCAGTCGATCAAAAGGTTCATTTTGTTAAAATCTAGTTTTGACAAAATGTTCTTTGAACCTCCAGTGTTGACCAAGATACTACCAATCTAGTATTTACTGGTCATGGTTGTGATGATGGGGTCATTGTAGGGGTTTCCCTTGAGGGGTAAATCAGTGTTAGTGTTCACAAAACGTGGATTGGTGTTGTGCCTGCGAATAATATTAGCCACACAAAGGTCACCTGACTCTCTCCTCTTTTAGTTGGTGCATTTGGAGGGTTATCTGACTCTTCATAAGGTACCCAGAATAAATTCAACAGTGATTTCCATTGGCCCTTATGGGTTCATCTGTGAATTCTTCAATTAGAGCCTTCATATGCCTCTATGTCACTACTCATGTCACAAACTCATTAAGATTCCTTTCTTTTATCAATAGCTCTACTAGGCTCCAGAGGTACCAGCATTCCTTCGTGTCTTGGTTGTGGTCACGATGGTATGCGCAATACTTTTTAGTATCTCGGTGGAATTCTCTGATCCGTATAGAGGGGTTAATGTACCTCTGTTAACCACTGCAATGGTGGTTTCAATCTATCCCCCCCATTCTCCTGGGGTAGTTGACTGTTTTCACTCTTGGGATAGATAAGTGGAGACTGACCATCCCCTGGTCTCCACCCACTATTATACTAGGTTCTCTTTTACGAGTAATAGTCAGATAATTTGCCTTACTACAGGCAAGATTACCAACGTACTCCGTCGCGATAGTGTGGATGTTGCTAATTTCCAACAATTTAGCTAGAGATTTTAGTGATTGCATGCCTCGAGGGTATCAAAATCACACTCTCTTCAGTCCCCGAGACAAAGTAGCAAACACTACCTTGTGTTCTAGATCCCACACTTCTAGCACTCCTTTTAGAATTGAGTGATATATGTGTGCAAGCTCTCCTGCTATCCCTGCCTAACTTGTCACTGAGCTTACAAACTTTTCTGTGTCTTCTATGTGCTGGAAATTTGATTCATGAACAACCTCTTGAAATCAATGAAGGAGGTGATTACTGCAGTTGGTAACCGTAGAGAAAAAACAACAATTCAGTGTTTTTTTGTTTTTCAATAAATAGAAATAAAATTCCAAATGCAGTGATGTACTTGGTTGGATCAGACAAACCACTATAAGAGTCAAATGATAAAGCTTTAAACTTATCTAGAGGTTCGACATCTAAAATCTGTCAGGAGAATGCATTATACAGTAAGTAGAGGGCCTCAGTTCTTCTAAACGACTGTATATCTGTTGTTGCTAACTCAACATTATCCCAGTACGAGGAGTTCGTAAATCTCTCTACCCCCTTAAGCTAATCGACAAGCTTGAAGTTCTGGTTCTTCCTCATGGTACCTCTATTTCAGGGAAACTTGTTCTTTTCCTCTAAGCAC
>CM040421.1:8120559-8258277 GCA_022702705.1 Papilionanthe hookeriana x Papilionanthe teres
TACCGGATGATGGGAAACTATCATCGTTCGAATCAGTCTTCGGTCTTATCATATGTAAATAACTATGTAATTACAAAAAATCTCCTCTGAAAAGTTTATATTGAGAAGACTAATATGTACTTTTGTAGTGTTGGACCTATGAACAAAAATATTGGTCCATGTCATGAATAAAGGACACTCTCTTTTATTATGTCCTACTATGCTCTCTCTGTCTCTCTCTCATCACTTCCTAGTAGAATGTTATATTCCTTGTGTGTGATTCCAAGACGGTTTTGGAATCAACATCCTTTAAAGTGCTATGAGCGTAGAAACATGTCGTCAACAAGAAGAAGAGCCCACCAACAATAATATGCAGAGTCCAGCAAAGGAACGTAAGAGAAGCATCATGCACTCGAGAATTTGTGGAAAAATTCATTCAATAAGGCCTAAACTTAGATCACCAGCCAGAAGTCAGGATAGTTCGCAGAAGTAATTAGGGTGGTCTCTGCCCTAGCAGCGGTCCCAGTTCTAAGAGAAGAACCAACACGACAAGTAACAATCACCCCCCCCCCTCGAGGGAACCACCAACCATCCATTGTAGGAGGGTGATCCACCTGCAAGAAAAACTAGACTTTGGTCTATACCATGACAACATTGAATACACCTTCGTGGAGGAGAGAAACTGACAATGTGGATAGATGTACAAAGTCAGTTAGAAAACGTCTTCCCTCTACAGGCCTCTAGAGTTAAACATCCATAGAAGTTTAAGATGTCGGTCGAGCCGTATAAAGGACGCACACATCCTAACGATCACCTCAGGTCGTTCAAATCATCCATATGCCTAATAAAAATATTTAATGATCTCAAATGCAAGCTTTTTGTTACGACATTGAGATCAAACGCATTAAGGTACTTTGAAAGATTGCTCGTGGGAGTAATAATCTATTTTACAGAGTTCAGAAAACTCTTTCTATCTTAGTTTGTAAGTGCCTTGAAGCCTAAGAAAAGCACTCAATCCCATGGCAACTGAAGCAGGGAACCAACGAGAGCTTGCAGTGGTTTATCGCATGCTTTAAAAGAAAAATAAATTTCAAGGACTTGATGCCTGACATGGAAAGTTGTGCTGCCACTAGGAGTGTGGTTAGAGAAGTTTCGTTTTGACCTCAAACTCACAGAGCCACAAAGCTTAGTTGATATGTTGAAAATTACCAAAATTATGTCATTGCCTATGAGAACACCCCTCAGCCCGCCAAATATAGACACCAAAAGAGACCGCCACAAGTCGATCATGTCTAGCAATTCCAAATGAGGCCACACCTCTTCTGCAAAGTTATTGTTCACAAACCCTAAAAATAATCTCGGGTCTGGTCTTTTGTGAAATAAATGTACACATCATGTGTAAGTAACCGTATGGATGTGTTCTCCTTGCTTCGATGAAGCTTTAGAAACAAATCTTGTGAGATTCTATTTAGAATAGAGGGACAAGTTACCTTTTGATCATGAATGGTTATTTGTTAATTGTCCTGTACGAACGATGAACGGGGCAATGAACCGATGTCGTTCATTTTCTTGTATTGGAAATGAACGGTGATGATCGAGTTGGACCACCAAATGGTTCATGTGAAAGTGGTCGAACTGCGGACCAACTCAGACAACAACGTGTAAAGCTCTGCCAATCCAAACCGGTCTTATGTACTTTGGAGCTGCCTAGGATGATATGGCACCGCATCGGATAAGTATAAAATTAGGATTTTCTAAATTAATAATTCCATAAAACCCTAATTTACTTCAAAAAATGATAACTTTGCAAGGAAAAAGTAGGAAAATAAACAAAAAAAAACCTTTGGACTCAAGAGACTAGGGGTAAATTTTGAAAAATAAAATTGACAATAAATAATTTATATTTAATTTTTAAATAATTAAATATTCTCTAGAGTATTTTAATTACTAAAAATTAAATATAAATCCAAAAATTATGAAATTTACAGGGATTATTCCTCTCATCTTCGGGAATATTCTCTAAATTTTCTAAGGTTAGGGAATGTCGCTAAAAATGAAATAACTAATTTTCACAAATTTTGTAATTATTTTTAAAAATAATTATGAAAAATCAAAAAATTAGAAATTAAATTGGAAATTGGTTAGAGAAATTAGGGTAATAAATATAAACCCTGAAAATAACAATTTCTAACCTTTGAAAAAGTCTTAAATGACAATTTAGACATTTAGAGTGAAATTGAAAATTTTAAAATTTAGACCTTAGTCTAAATTTTCCCAAACTTGGTTTATTACTTTTAATGATTTACTTTAAGGATTAGAAGTGGTTCTTAGGATTAATCTAATCCTAATTTTTGGACTAATTCACCTTAAACCTGAATCTAATCTTTAAGCCTTAACCAAATTAGGCTTAACCCTACCTTAATCTTTAAGCCTTAACCAAATTAAGCTTAATCCAAATTTTAATTCAAATCCACCTTAGACCTAAACTTAAACCCTAAGCCTTAACCAAATTAGGCTTAACACTATTTTAACTCCAAAGCCTGAACCAAACTAAGCTTTATCATAATTTTAATTCTAATCCACCTTGGACGTAAACTTAATCCTTAAGCCTTAACTAAATTAGGCTTAACCCTATCTTAACCTTTAAGCTTTAATCAAATTAAACTTAATCCTAATTTTAGGTCTAATTCACCTTAGACCTAAACTTAATCCTTAAGCCTTAACCAAATTAGGCTTAACTAAACCTTAAGCTTTAATCAAATTAGGTTGAACCCAACCTTAAGCCTTAACCAAATTAGGCTTAACCCAACCTTAAGCTATAATCAAATTAGGTGTAACCCAACCTTAAGCCTTAATGTTGTAATCATATTAGTCTTATCCCAATCTTAAGCCTTAATCAAATTAGGCTTAACCTAACCTTAAGCCTTAATTTAATTAGGTTACCAATCTTAAGCCTCAACCAAATTTGGTTTATTTCTATCTCATATTAGACTTAACCCTCAAAATTAAGTCTAAACTAATTTAGACTTAAACTAAAACTTATGTTCAACCCAAATTGGACCTCAGTCAACCTAAGCCTTAGGTTCAAACCACTTAAGTTACTCGAAACCTTAGGTTCAACCCAAATTGAACCTAAGTCAACCTAACCTTAGGTTCAACCTAAATTGAACCTATCAACCTACCTTATGTTCAAGATCAAGTTGAACCTAAGCCTAAGTCCAAAGAAACATAGACTTGGTTTCATTTCTTGAGTTCAACCCATATAGAACTCAAGTGTTCAAGTCTAAACCAAGTTGAACTTAAACAACTAACCCTTAGGTTCAAACCAAGGTTGAACCTAAGTCTAATTCCAATCCAACTTGAACTTAGTTTCCATTCTTGAGTTCAGCCCAAATAAACCTCAAGTGTTCAAGTCTAAACCAACTTGAACTTAAACAACTAACCCTTAGGTTCAAACCCAGGTTGAACCTATGTCCAAATTGAACTTAATCTGGAGTTTAAACTAATTTGAATTTGGATTTATATGTTCAACCCTTTAGCTTCAGGTGTTCTCTTTAATTGGGCTTAATCCAAATGAAATCTAATTAAAGTGTGCAGTCTTAATCAAACAAGACTTAATTAAATCAATAGAAAATTTGGTGTTACTTATATTAGGCCTAATTTTTTGGTTAATTCTTTAACTGAAATAGACTTAATCAAAACTAAGCTCCGAAGTTTTATTTACTTTAAACTGAGCTTGATATCAACTATGAACCCATTCTACATTAGATTTAAATGAATTTTAGGTTCAGCTGACACTAGGCCAAAAACACTAAGCCTCATAGACTGTAGTTCAAGTTGAATTTAAAGTTAGGTTTAAAACAAACTTAGACCCAACTTGAATTCAACATCAACATAAACTCTATTGGGTCTAGCCTAACCTAGATCCAATACAGGTCCAACTTAACTTGGACTTAAAGAATTTAGTTCACTTTAAAGTCCCTTCAATTGAACTACAAGATTAATCAGACTCAATTCAATTCAACCAATTCAATTGAATCACTCGAATAACTTGATTCAACTTGGGTTACCCACAATGAAACTGAACTTCAAGCTCAAATGAACTTTGAGACTAGGATTAATTTAAGTCTTACCCAGACTTAAAGTACAATTTAAGTTTAAATTAACTTAAACTTTCACCCAAGTTTAAAGTTGTTTGAACTTGAGTTTCCCCATGTTAATCTAATTAGCTTGATTGTAATCAAACTAGATTAGTTTGAATTAATCTTACTGTGCTCAGATAGTTTAATTAAACTAGAGGATAATCTAAAATAACCAATGTAATCAAGGTAAAATTTGGATTACTTGAAAATCCTTCTTTATATTAATTAAATTCAATTTGAATTACTCTAAAAACAATCTTAATCCAAGTGATTGAAGGTTAAATGGTATTTTATTTCTTATATGAGAAAATAAAGCACATATTATCTCAATCACGAATAATTTGGGCTAAGGTACTAAATTGCATAAAATTTACCTTAAAAGACATAAAAATTAAACTTAAACCCAAAAAAATGCAACAAGGTTTAAGAATGTATTTTGGAGAAGGTAACCTATGGTTGCTAACAAAATATCTTCCAGTTACTTATGACTAATCAAACAACAAATTTTAATGAATTGGGATGATGGAACCATGGGATCTTGATCGGGTTATCCCAAAAAAGAAAAAAAAATGACAAAAAAATAGTCGCTAATAAAACTTAAGCAACCTAAAATTTTCGACCCCTAAAATTTGGAAAAAAAATCATTAAAACTTAAATGAAACTCTAATGAAAAAGTTCATCGAGCGAAACTTAAACCCATTATGCTTTGGTCTACAAAGATTTCTTGGACGATGCAATCCATGGTTGTTGACAACAATCGTCCGATCCTATTGTAACTGCATTTCAGACTAAGTAGATCAAGGTATCCGATAAACCTCGGACGACGAAGCTATGGACATCTTAATTTGGTTGTCTAAAAACATAAAAATCGACAAAAAAAAAACAAAATAAAATTTGCATTTTCCACTAACTCGTTTTTGCAGAACTACTCAAGATAAGGAGTGGATCGTCATCCTATGATGTGCTTTGCAGAGAGGGGCATTGAAGATCTGGAATAGAAATTGAACTTCAACTGAACATTGATCTATAGGATATTTGGAATCTTTAGGATTCTACTACTCTTAGTAAGAAATTTTGATGCGTGTTTCCTTGACTACGGCATATGAATTTTCTGAGAACATTTTGTAAACCTTAATCGGGGTTTTCTTAAATTTTATTTACTATTTAAGATGTAATTAACGAAAATGGTTTTCACTTATAGGAAGATAAGAACTCTAGAATGAATATATCAATTTAAATTCCCTAACTATCAGCTTTCATAAAGATTTCTTTGCAATTATACATTTATGGTATTTATGTTGCCTTAAAGATGCGAGTATCTAATCTTCATGAAGGATCTCCCCAAGAGTCCATTTTATTTGTTCTTCATATCATATACCTTAATCCTTTAATCCTTTATGATGAGGGTTAGTTTAGTAAAGGGTAATTGATAATAAATTGGCGACTCCACGATAATGACAATAACAGCAAAATGAAAATTGAAGATGACAACAAAAAAGATAAAGGAACCACGTGAGCAAAATAGGACAGTGGGTGAGGGGGGGGGGGTTGACAAAAGTTGGCGCCAACATTGACATTGATGATAGGTCATAGCTGTTGATGACTGTCTTGAGCTGCATGTTCGCAAGGGAGGTGACTTTTCCAAACGATCGATAAAATGTGCAGGAGATGTTCTACAAGGCGGGGATCAGCCCTCAAGAAGATCGACAGAAGTCTTACTTTCAAATTATATATAGAATGAGTCAAGGCTTACCAGACGATTGGCAACTCTCATCAATTGAACCACCCCGCAGTCTTAATATATGTGAATAACTCTGTAATTATCAAAAAGTCCCCCGAAAAAGGTTAATAATGAGGGCACTACTACGTAATTTTGTAGTGTTGTGACATATGCCTACAAATAGGGATCCATATTATGAATAAAAGATACAGTCTTTTATTGTCCCTTACTGTTCTCTCTCTCTCATCTCTTCCTGGTAGAACATTTTATTTCTTGGTTGTGTTTCCCAGACATTTTTGGATTCATTAATTTGCATGTATGTAAGTAGAAAAGCTAACATACTTTCCTTTATGTTTTGTACATGTTTATGCATGAAATTTCACATAAGAAAAAAGTATTTTTCTATGTTTTTCTTGTAGGTAAAACAGGCATTAAAATTGGAGCAAAATGGAGAAGAAATGGAGTAAAGAGGAGATGACTTAGAGCTAAAGAGAATCCAGGTGACTGGCGCCTTAGCACCAAAATTTCTCAGTGCCTTGGTGTCAGTCCCATATTAGGAACCCAAGATGCTGGCGCCTGAGTGCCATCCAATGGGTTTCAAGACACCACTTGAGCATGGCACCAAAATTTTGGGAGCCTAGGCACCAGAAATTTCCTCGGCAGATTTCAACATTTTTCCACACAACGTTAGGGGTTATTCAGCCCGATAAACGAGCTCTTTGAGGAAGAAGAAGTGGTCTTTTGGGGAAGAAAGAGTTAGGGTTTTCTATAGGAAGGAATAGGATCGGCTTTCTTTAGTGTTTGGTAAGGAATTTGAGTTGAATTGTCAGGAGAGTGCTCAGAATAGCAACAAAGGACCTAGAGATCCTTTAGAGAGGCATTTATAGCATGTTGTAAAGGAGAAAAACTGTGCATTGTGTACTCTTGTTATTATAATTATGTAAACACAATTCTATAATGGCTTTTCCTATTTTCAAAGATGCATTGTGGTGTTTTCTCAATGCTTTCTGAGTAGTCATTTTACTTTTACCTTATCGTGATTAGAGTAAGAATTGTAGGCTTGAAGGAATGCTTTTAAAATTTATTTTAAAATCTTTAATGTGATGAGTAACCTTCACGTCTTCATTCATTTTTCATTTTGGTCAAGTGACCCATAATGACTCGGAAGAGCTTTGGAAGAACAACTTGGTTATTTGAAATATAGGATATGAACCAAGTGCACTATAGAGAGATGCAAATGTTAAGGAAATATTTTTTGATGGGTTAAAATTGGGGTTTAACGAATTAGTATCAATTTAACCAAACTTCTTTATGCACTTGGGAGAGGATAAAGAAGAGAGTTCCTCCTATTTATCACTAGCCTTATTTACAATTTAAAATTTTCATTTCCTTCACTCCACCTAGATCATTACAAAGGAATGTAGATTTATGACTTGATTGTCACCGATCCAAATATATTAAGTAGAATTTTAGTAGGAGTAAAAGTTTAAAGCAGTTTGTAATTCAATAGGACTAGTTAGCACAACTTCAAACCAATTTAATTTCAAGCTAAGAATAAATTTAGTAGGCTTGAACTTTTCCTAAACTTAAACAACTCGCTTCCTATGGGTTCGATAACCTAAACTCAAAATTCCTATATTACAAAAGTGATACGTACACTAGTGTAAGGTCGTAAGGTGCATGCACCTGCACTCCAGTTATGGCTGCATCAAGCTTTTGACACCGTTGTTAGAGAACAACGTTGTATTTAACTTAGGAGAATTTATGGTGAACCATTTAGACCAAGAATTGGAAATTTTTATTGTTAGTCTTTTTGTGTAATTATTTTTTTTATGAAAAGGAGAAAAATTTTTAAAATAATTTTGTTTGCATGTTGTGTGAATCCTACATAGTATAGTCTCTAGTTGTGTATGCGTACTTTAGGAATTACAAGACTTGTACACTTTGACTCAGAAGTATAGAGAACTGTTAGAAGAATTAGAAAATAGAAAAGACTTCACAAACTTATTGATGAAATTGCAAACAATTAAAAAAACAACGCAGAAACACATGTCGGCGTTCGGGACTGTGTCAGAGATTTTCTCGTGTCGATGTCAATGTCATGTTTTGGAGTTGCCACTCTGTTTGTCTATAATATTGCCCTAAACTTCAATAATTCTCATTTCTTTGGATCCTATAAAAGGATCCTTAGATAATAAAAAAATTGAAGGGAATAAGGGCCTAATAAGATAGAAAACAGTAGAAAGATGGATGTTAATGATAATCCTTATGAGAAAAGATTCTAGAATAACTTATCCTAGAAGTTCTTTATAAGGATGAGATTATAGTAACCAGAGATTTAGATGGAATATCTATCCTGAGTCCTTTAAATCTCATATAGGAGCAAGCTCCTATAGTTAATTACATCTTAGACAAATGTGATTGTCTAAGAAAACTTCTGATTGATGTTAATTGTTTGTTTCCTAAAAATTTTTAAGTAAAGAAATATCAATTTTCAATCTCAAGGGTAATGTGTCATACTTCCCTAAAAGTTTGATTTGGTAAATTTTTGTTTTTTGTTTGTTGTTTGTCGTTTTTAATTATTCTGTCAATGTCATTTATTGTGTTCATTTTTTTTTTGTTTTATTTTTGATGTTTGTTGTTTTATTGTCATTTTTATCATTTGTTTGATGGCTATCCTAAAAGTTTTAAGTTTTGTGACTATCCTAAAAGTTTTGGTTTTGTTTTGCCTTGATTTTGTCCTTTTAATGTTGTTTGTTTTGTTTTATTTTATCGATGTCATTTGTCTCGTCTTAGGAATGTCGTCCTGCAAAACATAGTTAGCACACTATATAGCATGCAATGGAAATCTAAAACAAAATTAATTTCGTCATTTCATTTGAATCGTCCTGCAAAACAATGTTAGCATAACCTATAATATGCAAATAAAATTTAAAACAAAACTTATTTTCATTGTGCAAAGGAAAATAATGTTAGATTTAAAAGAAATAATGTCAATTTTACTTTTTTTAAATTTTTTATTTTATTCGATTACATTTTGGATAACCCAGTCAAGATGTCACTGGCTCCGTCGTCCTAGGGTTATCAGAGGCCTTAATCTACTTAGTCCAAAAGGTGTTTAAACCAAGACCATAAATTTTTTGTCAGTAACCAGGATTGCGTCGTCCAAGAAATCTTTGTAGATTAAGAACGTTGGGGTTCAAGTTGCATTCAGTGATGTTTGTTCATTAAGGTTTCATTTAAGTTTTTAATGTCTTTTTCCAATTTTAGGTTGAAAAATTTTAGGTTGTAAATGGTTTTTTTACAATCTTTATCTCATTTCATGTCAAAATCATAGATTCGATATTTTTTGAACCTAAAGATGTTTAATTTAGGTTTTGAAAGTTTAGATTCGATGTCTTTTGATTTTAAAGTTTAGGAATTTAGATTCATTGTCGATTGAATCTAAAAATCTGATTAGATTTGAGAAATCATGTTTAATATCTGATTAGATCTAGAAATTGAGATTCAATATTATTTAATTTAAAGATTTAGATCTAATGTCATTAAGATGTTTAGAAACTAGATTCAATGTCATTTGAATCTAATATTTTTTATTAAGTCCAAATTAGACTTAGATCTAACATAAGTTAGAATTTAGAATTTTAGATTCGATGTCTTTTGAATCTAAAAGAAATGTTAAGTCTAATTATGTTAGACTTAGATAAAATCTAACATAAGTTAGATTTGAGAATTCCAGATTCAATGTCATTTGAATCAAGAAGAAGTGTTAAGTCTAATATGAATTAGATAAATTTAACATAAGTTAAACTTTATATTTTTAGATTCAATGTCATTTAAATCTAAAAATATGTTAAGCCTAATATGAATTATACTTAGATAAAATCTTTTGATAATTAGATTCAATGTCGTTTGAATATAATATCTTTGATTTGATCTTTAAAGTAGTTTTAATTAAGAAATTTTGACTCAAATTGATTTTTTAAGTCAAAATTTTGATTTTAGGTTGAACCTAAGTTGGAAATATTGAGTTAATCTTGAGTTCATGTTTGTTTGAACTTTAGTTAGATTCAATGTAGATTGAATCTAAAGATAACTTGAGTTCATGTCTGTTTGAACTTAATTTAAAATTGTTGAGTTAGATTCAATGTAGATTGAATCTAAAGTTGAGTTAACTTGAGTTCATGTCTGTTTAAACTTAAGTTAAAAGTGTTGAGTTAGATTCAATGTAAATTGAATCTAAAGTTAAGTTAACTTGAGTTCATGTCCGTTTGAACTTAAGTTAAAAGTGTTAAGTTAGATTCAATGTAAATTGAATCTAAAGTTGAGTTAACTTAGGTTTAGTTTAGCTTGAATCTAAGTTAGATATGTTGAGTTAGGTTCAATGTGGGTTGAACCTAAGTTTTAAGTTAACTTGGGTTCATTTTAGGTTGAACCTAAGTTAGATATGTTGAGTTAGGTTCAACGTGAGTTGAACATAAGGTTTAAGTTAACTTGGGTTCAGTTTAGGTTGAGCCTAAGTTAGATATGTTGAGTTAGGTTCAATGTGGGTTGAACCTATAGTTTAAGTTAACTTGGGTTCATTTTAGGTTGAACCTAAGTTAGATATGTTGAGTTAGGTTCAATGTGGGTTAAACCTAAGGTTTAAATTAACTTGGGTTCAATTTAGGTTGAACCTCAGTTAGATATGTTGAGTTAGGTTCATGTAGGTTGAACCTAATGTTTAAGTTAACTTGGGTTCAGTTTAGGTTGAGCCTAAGTTAGATATGTTAAGTTAGGTTCAATGTGGGTTGAACTTAAGGTTTTAGTTAACTTGGGTTCAGTTTAGGTTGAATCTAAGTTAGATGTGTTGAGTTAGGTTCAATGTGGGTTGAAGCTAAGGTTTAAGTTAACTTGGGTTCAGTTTAGGTTGAACCTAAGTTAGATATGCTGAGTTAGGTTCAATGTGAATTGAACCTAAGGTTTAAGTTAACTTGGCTTCAGTTTAGGTTGAACCTAAGTTATATATATTGAGTTAGGTTCAATGTGGGTTAAACCTAAGCTCTAAGTTAAGTCTGGTTAAAATATACTTATTTAAAGTTTTGTCTTATTTAAATAATACTCAAAGGTTAATTAAGTCTAATTAGATTAGACTTAACTATAATTAAAGACCGTTTAAGTCTTATTAAAGTAAAACTTAAGGTGTAACTAAATTTAGTCAAGTTTATACTTAACCAAAATTTGAGGTTATTTAAGCCTAATTTAAGTAATGATTAAATGTTAATTAAGTTTAATAAGTCAGACTTAATTAGTGTATAAGTTTTTATTAAACATTAGTTAATTAAGGTTTAATAATTGAATTAGGTCTAATGGGTTAGACCTAATTGAAGTTTGAGTTTGATTAAACCTTTGTTAGTTAAGTTTTAATCATTTTCTTAAGTCTAATGTATTAGACTTAATTAAGGTTTAGGATTGATTAAACCTTAGTTGTTTAAGGTTTAATATTTTAATTAAATCTAATGTGTTAGACTTAATTATGGTTTAAGTTTGATTAAACCTTAGTTGGTTAAAGTTTAATAGTATAATTAAGCCTAATTTGTTAGACTTAATAGGGTTTAAGATTGATTAAACGTTAGTTGGTTAAGGTTTAATAGTTTTATTAAGTCTAATTTTTTAGTCTTAATTATGGTTTAGGATATATTAATCCTTAGTTGGTTAAGGTTTAATAGTTTAATTAAGTCTAATGTGTTAGATTTAATTAGGGTTTACGTTTGATTAAACCTTAGTTGGTTAAGGTTTAATAATTTAATTAAGTATAACGTGTTAGACTTAATTAAGGTTTAATTCTAATTTGAGTAAGGTTTCATTGATTAATTAGACTTAATTTGAATTAAGTCTAATTGGTTTAAGGTCAATTAAACCTAATTTGGGTAAGATTTAATTGATTAATTACACTTAATTTGGGTTAAGTTTAATTGGTTTAAGGCTAATTAAACCTAATTTGGGTAAGGTTTAATTGATTAATTAGACTTAATTTGGATTAAGTTTAACTGGTTTAAGGTTAATTAAACAAAATTTAGGTAAGGTTTAATTGATTAATTAGACTTACTTTTAGTTAATTCTAATTTGTTTAAGGCTAAATAAACCTAATTTGGGTAAGGTTTAATTGATTAATTAGACTTAATTTGGGTTAAGTCTAATTGATTTAAGGCTAATTAAACCTAATTTGGGTAACGGTTAATTGATTAATTAGACTTAAATTGGGTTAAGTCTAATTTATTTAAAGTTTGATTAAGTCTAATTTAGTTAAGACTTAATAGTTTAATTAGGTTTAATGGGTTAGACCTGATTAGGGTTTAATTTTGTATTAAATATGATTTAAGATTTTAAGAAGTCTAATTAAGCCTAGTGATGTCCTAAGCTTAATTAAAGTTTGATTTTGTATTAAACCTAATTTAATTAAGGCTTAATAAGTTTAATTAAGCCTAATGATGTCTTAAGCTTAATTAAAATTTGATTTTGTAATAAACCTAATTTAGTTAAGGTTTAATAAATTTAATTAAGCCTAATGATGTCTTAAGCTTAATTAGAGTTTGATTTTGTATTAAACCTAATTTAGTTGAGGTTTAAAAAGTTTAATTAAGCCTATGATGTCTTAAGCTTAATTAGAAATTAATCTTGTATTCAACCTAATTTAGTTAAGGTTTAATAAGTTTAATTAAGCCTAATGATATCTATGCTTAATTAGAGTTTGATTTGTATTAAACCTAATTTAGTTAAGGTTTAATAAGTTTAATTAAGCCTAATGATGTCTTTAAGCCTAATTAAAATTTGTGTTTATCCTAAGCCTAACGTAATGAAGGCTAAAGGAGAATTAACTAAGTTTAATGTGTGTTTAAACCTAACTAGATTTTAATTTTCTCTTAATCCTAATTTAATTAAGGATTAATTGAGTAAATTAGGGTTAATGTTGGATTAATACTAATTAAGTTTTGATTTGAGTCCATTGAGTGTTTGAACTCAATTTTAACTTAACTCATGTTGGCATGTGTTAGATATATAGAGTTTTAAATTTTAAAAATATTTTAGGATTTTTTATATTTTAAAATTTTTAAAGTTTTAACCCTAATAAGAAAATGTCATTTTAAATTTTCAAAAGGTTAGTGTCTGTCATTTTAGGGTTTAGATTTGTCCCCCTAAATTTCTAACCAATTTCCAATTTAATTTTCCTATTTTTTTATTTTTAGAATTATTGTTAAAATAATTTTCCAATCTCATGAAAATTAGGAAATGTTGTCCTAGAGAATTTTCCTAGCCTTAGAAAAAACAGAGATTGTTCCTAAGGATCTAAAGATTAATCCCTTAAATTTTTATATTTTTCTAACTTCTAATTAATTTTTAATAATTAAAATACTCCAGAGAGTATTTAATTAATTAAAAATCAAATGTAAATAAAAAATTCAAAATTTAAATTTCACATTGTTCTCCTCACTTCCCTGAGTTCAGAGGTATTTTTGTTATATTTTTGTGATTTTTGTGTGCAAAGATATGTATTTTTTATTGAATTAAGGTTAATCTGATTTAAATTAAACTTTATCCAATCAAAAAAATCCTAGGGGCGTCGCGTGTCCTCGGATCAGTCGAAATGCGACTGATCTGCTACAGGAACCTAAACAGCGGAGACAGTGGTATTTAATCTTAACCATCCATTTCCAAAGCATGGGAACAGACGACGAAGGTTCATCGTCTTCATCTGTTATGATCCCGCAGACCTTCCATGGCCTGGGATCAAATTCTGCCTCGATTCTTGATGAAATCGAGCGAAATTTATTTCTATAGGATCTGTGTGAGATGACGAACCCATCCATACGGTGATGTATGGGTTTTGAAATGGTTTGCTTCACAATGTATCGAACCCAAATGCCATTAGAATGAAAAATCCATACCATGGCCTCAGTCGATGCAAGCTCAAATTGGATGGCTCTGAAGCTTCGTCTCGACCTTAAATAGCTTTCCCCTAACTCAATTTGAAGTCAAATCAATGCTAGTTATGAGATTCTCCTCAAGGTGGCTCGGATTAAGGTAAGAAAGTCAATAGCTAGGTTAGAGCCTATGAGGATGGCTAATTTTGGTGTTGAGGGTCTAAGGATTTGAGCAGTGGTTTTCTACTTCCTATCTTGGTCTCTCCCTTGGGTGCTCTTGGGTTAGCCCTATTTATAGCCATGGAAATGGCTAGGGTGGCCTAGGCTTTACTTGGGGATGTTGCCATTTCTTCCATAAATGCTTTAATTTTGGCTATTAAGATGATGTATTGGGGTTTTCCAAGCTTAGCCATCATTAGGACTTAATCATGGTGAGGGTTGGATTCAAGATTTGTCTTGATTTGATTGGTTAATTTGGTAGGTGTGGAGATTGGCTAGAATGCCTTAGATCAGCCCTCCTCATATGAGTTTATGAACTTATTCAATCTTGATAAAGGGTAGGGTGACACATAAGCTTATGACTCACTCCATGCATGGCTTGGCTATGATTGCACTTAACCATGATATGGGATGGCTTCAAGCCTTGTTCTTCTCCTTTTGGTTGGCCTAGGAGGTGTGTGATGAGCCATTATGATGGCCAGCCACCTCACCTTTAGGAGGAGGGTGAGTCATGCTTTAAAATGGGGGGGGGGGAGAATGCCACTTCATTTTTCTCACCATGATGAAGTTTAATCATGGTTAATATGATGTGGCATGGGTTAGATTTATTTTTAATGGGTCATATGGGTTGTGTTTAACCCATATGAGGTCACCCATGATGTCATTAATGGGTTTGGAATTTTAGAAACATTTATTGTGCCATGTTTGATGTCATGTGTCCAAACATTATTTTATGGCTTTTTAATCATAATTCTATTTTTAATTAATTATGTAATTAATCAAAAATGTTGGAAATTATATTATTAGCCAATAAATTAATCAAAATAAATTTGGGATTAATTATTTGATTAATTTTATCATTTTTGGTCCAAAATTGGGTATTTTGTCCAAATTTGGTACATCTTAACTAAGGTTGACCAATGTTGACCCAAGTTGACTTAGGTTAACACATTTTGGCCCAAGGGTGACCAACTTTTACTCTTCTAACTTTATCATGGTTTGATTAGTCATTAGGTCCAAAGATTTTGTCATTTAGGGTTTAATTTTATCATGTTAAACAATTTTAAAGTTTAGGTCAATCTAAAGGTCAATGTGTTGACTTATGGATTAGATTTTGATCAGTTTGATCAATGTCAAGTTGATCATGTCAATGTCTGTCTTTGAAATTAATTTTGTGGTCAAAGGGCATGGGTTTGCCATTTTGGCTAATTTTTACCCTTTTAGGTCAAGAGTTGACCAATAGGGCTAGGGTGGTTGTCTTTGTGTCATGTATGGATTACTTGATCAAATTTTAATCATTTATGTCAAAGAATGACCAATAAGGTCAATGCAATAGTCTTTGGGTCATGGTTGATCATTTTGACCAAAATTGACTTTTTGGTGAAAGGTGACCAATGAGGTGAATGTGGTAGTCTTTAAGTATTAGGTTGATGATTTCGGTCAATTTTGACTTTTTGGGTCAAAAGTTGACTATTTGGGTCAATGGAGTGGTCATTAGGTCAAGGATTGACCATTTTGACCAAAGTTGACTTTTTGGTCAAAAGTTGACCTATTAGATGGGTCATTAGGTCAAACATTGACTATTTTGACCAAAATTGACTTTTTGGTCAAAATTTGACTTATTGGGTTAATGAGGTGGTCATTAGGTCAAAAATTGACCATTTTGACCAGAGTTGACTGTTTGGTCAAAAAGTTGACCTATTGGGTCAATAATTGATTAAATTAGAGTTTGTCATTACTGATTTAATCATTTTAGGTTAAAGAATGATTTATAGGGTTTTACCCTAGTCATTAGGGTTTAGTAACTATGAGTGAGATTTAGGAAGTAAATATTAATATAATTCCTATCTCAAACTGACTTTGAAAGGATCCTCACAAAAGTGAGGTCAACAACACATGAACTAAATTATGATACGCATATACCATTAAGGGATTAAGTTAATCCTACGACATATGAAATTCACTTAAGCATTGAAACTCCTATAGTAGAAGCTAACACATTTAAACTTAAGCCTACTACAATCCAAATGGTGCAGAACAACCAATTTGGGGAACCCTATCTCAAGATCCAAATTTACACGTAGCAAGTTTCTTAGAACTTTGTTCTACATTTTGCTATAATGGCATGTCAAATGAAATTATTAGGCTTAAGTTTTTTTTTCCTTTTCATATGAGGGATAAAACCAAAATGTTGTTGAACTCATTAGCACCTAGATCAATTAGGATACGGGGTAACTCAGAACATAAATTCTCAGGCTTTCCAAACCGCTTAACACCTTTCATCAGACTGACCTTTAGCATAACAGATTCCCTAAATTAAAATTCCACTAGTCAGTGCTTAGCATTAACGAAACCCCCAAATAGATGACATAGCAAAGACAACTTTTAGCACCATATATGGGCACTATGAGCAGTAATGTCTTTTGGATTGTCTAATGTGCATGTAGTCTTTGTGGACCTAATGAATATAATCTTTAAATCATTTCTAAATAGATTTGTAATATTCTTCATCAATGAAATTCTAATTTCTTCCACTGATATAGATTCATCTTGTAGATCAACATTGATTGCCTTACAAACACTTAAGGACAACCAGTTGTATGCTAAGTTGTCTAAATGCGAATTTTGGTTGAGGATAGCAACTTTGGCATATCATTAGTAATGAAGGAAACAAAGTGGACAATAACATGATTAAAGTGATAGTTGAATGGCCCAACCCAACTACTATTATGGAAGTTCAGACTTTCCTAGGTCTGGTAGGTTATTACCTGTGTTTTGCTGAGAGTTTCTTTCAAATCACAATACCTTTGTCTAGATTTACTCGGAGTGTGAATTTTTCGTGGAACGAATGTTGTGAGGAAGCTTTCAAAAGCTGATGGTATGTTTGATAATAGCTTTAGTATTGGCTATCCTTAAGGACAGAAAACTTCCAAATCTAAAATCTTTAAGGAGATTTGAGTGTGTGCTTTTGCAACACAAATCTAATTTCTTATGCTGCTATACAATAAAAGAATTATCAGACACACGATCTGGAACTAGTAACAGTTTTTTTTCCTTCTTTTTGCTTTGAAGATATGGAGGCAATATTTGTATGGTGTGAGAAGTGAAGTGTTCACAAATTACGAAAGCTTGAAATATATTTTCTTACAAAAGGAGTTGAATTTTAAGGCACTACAAATGGCATAAGCTTAACAAAGATTATTATCTTGATATACTTTATCGCCTGAAGAAGGAAAATATTGTGGCCGACAAGCAAAACACGAAGGAATTTGACAATGGTAACTAGGTAATTACAAGACAAGAGGAACTGATTAACAATATATAATGTTTTTAGTTATTAGTAATGGCACTAAATGATAGAAGATTTGCTCTTAAATCAAATGTTCATTCAGCTAACTTTGAAGGATATAATATGAGATGGATTGCCACATGATGCAGAGTTTAAGAAAATTTTATACTAGGTCAATGCAAGTTATATGGAGAAATATGAGATTGATAAAGAAATGCTATTGAGGTATAAGAAAAGAATATGCATTCTTGATATGAATGATTTGGCAATGAAATCTTGCATGAGGCACATTATTACACGATACATCTTGGGAGAAAAAAGATGTGCCAAGAGCTTAAATGTTTATTTTGGTAGCCAAAGTTAAAGCACAGTGTGTAGAGTTTGTAGAAAAGGGTTCTATTTATCAGATGGTTAAGGCTAAGCATTAGAAGGCTAGTATGCTATTGCAACCATTACCAATACCATAGTGAAAATGGAAGGGAATTATAATAGACTTTGTGATGGGGCTACCAAGATCAAAATAGGGTTGTGATATTGTATGGATGATTACTAATCATCTGACCAAATATGTACATTTTTTATTTATCAGACAGATAGATTCTATAGACAAGTTCGCCAAAATTTATGTTGATAAAATTGTGCGACTGCATGGGGTGTCAATGTCTATTGTTTCAAATCAAGATTGTAGATTCACATCCAGGCTGTGGAGGAATTTTCAAGATTCTTAGAGTACTCAAGTGACTTTTAGTACAAATTTTCATCTCCAGCAGATGATCCGTCTGAGCAAACAATCCAAACATTGGAAGAATTTCTTCTACTTTGATTTTGATGTAAATTGAGAAATGCACATACCTCTGATAGAGTTTACCTACAATAACAATTTCCAGACCAATATTACAAAATATTTTTCAGTAGAAGTAGATTTAATGCAGTGTATTTAAAAATATGTTTTTTTGTTTGGCAACAATAGGGGGTCGACATCACCGAGCGACAGGGGCGATGCATGGCGACGGAGGCTAGGGCGGGCTGCAACAGTCTACCATTATTATTTTATGTTGTAATTTAAATTTGACCAAACAAACCGAATTTTAAATTCAGCCAAAATGACCTAAGATGTGAACTCAAATTTATTCTTACTTTATGTTGTATTTGTAAAAGCTCATATCGAATACATAATTTCCTAAAGTTTCTTTTTCACCTCACTTTTATTGAGGTCTAGTCTTTCTTTAGGAGCCTAAGATCTAGCCGCAGGACTTTCCTGGTGATTATCTTAAGAAGTAGTGATGGGACCCTACCCCATTAGAAATTCTAAATGCTTCTTTGTTTCACTTGGAGTTTCATATGCTTAATGCCAACCTCTAGCACTTAGTAGGGTGGAGTCAAGCATAAGGAAACTCAAGAGAAGTTCCATGTAGGCTGGTTAAGCCTTAAGGATATCCCTGGGTGGTCTGGTCTTGGTCAAGCACACACACACATAAACTCCACACCTTCACACGCTACCTTAAACCCTAAACTAAACACGCCTATCCTTTACCCCTATTCTTTTGGAAACTCATGTGGGTGGTTCCCCAAGCTCTTAGCCCTAGGTTAGGGTTTGGCTAGGACCAACATAAGGAGAATCCAAAATGGGATTTTCCTTGGTCCATGGCTCAAATAGGATGGTATCACCATTGGCATCATTAATTAACTCTAAAATCCCAATTTTGACCCTTTTTTGCCCAAACTTCACCAAAATTAACAAAATACCCCTAAACCCTAAATTTTGACCAAAATTGCCCAAATTCTCAAATTTCCTTCAAAAAATATTTTCCAACATTCAAATTGACCAAAATCCACCAAAATACCCAAAATCCTCAAAATACCCCTAAAACCTCAAAATTACCAAAATGCCCTTCATAACTCAAAATTTCCAAAAATTCCCAAAATCTCTAAAAACACTCCAAAACCAATTTATTAAGCCCAATTTGACCAAATTGACCCATTTTGACTAAAATCCCGAAATTGCCCTCAAAGGCCCAAAATGCCTAAATTGCCCCTAATTTCCACCAAATTGACTTCAATCCCCTCAATTTTAATTCCAAATCAAAACTCATCATGACAAATCCCAATTGAGCCAATTTCAAAATCAAATTTCAGCCCAACTTAAAATCCCCAATTTTGACCATATGACCAATTTCCCCAAATTGAACCCCATAACTCATTCAATTCCCCCAAAATTGAATTCTAAACCCTTCATAACATACCCCTAAATCAATTTGAACAATCAATCGATCCAAATCTAGACCCAAACAAAACCTAAGCTCAACCCAAGTCAAAATGCCCAGTTTTGCTCCAAATTAGCCATATGCTTAAATGTCACCAAATTGAATGTCATAACCCTAAAATTTCCACCCAGTTAGTGTTCAAAACTCCTCATGACATTCGTCTAAACCATTTCACATATTCAATTGACCCTCAACCTAACCCTAGCCTAACCTAAACCCAAGCTTAGCCCACATACCCAAAAATTGATCCCAAGCTAAAATCTACCAAATTGACCTTCAAAATCAATTTAAAATCACTCAAATCCTCTTTCAAGCTCTTCATGACAATCACCCACATCAAATTGACCAATCACTTGACCATCAATCAAGCTCAAACCCAACCTAAACTCAATTCCAAGCCCATGAACCAATTTTGCACCCAAGAACCAAGCTCACTTAAATCAAGCCAAATTGGTCAACCCAAGCCCACTAGAGTCACCTCATGGACCCTAGGGACTGGTCTAGATCCACCTAGCCGAACCTATATGAGCCATGGACCAAGGGTCCCCTAAATTAAGGGATCTCTTTCTTTAAGTGGTAAAACCAAATAGAATTTACCCAAAGACATCACCAGCCAGATTAATCACCATTAAGACCTCCCCTCTGGCTCACATGACCACCCTAGTCGGCCGACCTAGTCATCGGAGGAGCCAAAACAGAGAGGGTCATGCACATCAGGTAAACCCAATTGCACCCATCCAATGTGTGTACCTCTGATTGGTCACTTGCGCCATTCATCATTCCACCTAAGCATCACCCTACACCCAAATTGAAGCTTTGAGTTCCACCCATCAGCCATGGTTATAAATTGACCCCTTCATGGCCAAAGGGGACGCAACACTGTACCTTGCCAAAGCCTTATCAGTATTCTTCCAGAGCTTCTCTAGACATTCTTGAGTGCAATCCCACTATTCTCCAGCCCTAACTCCCAATGTCCAGAGTCAATTTCACCACCCAATTCTCAGCCGAAATCAAGATAGATTTCACCAGTCCACCACACTCAACCAAATCCAAATTAACTTCACCCACACCATCATCAGAATAAACGAAGATAATCCCCACTAAAACCCCCGTCACAGAGCCCCTCTAACCTAAACTTGTACATCCCCCTAAAAATCAGTCTGATCAAATTCATACCTAGACAATTCACCAGAGCCCAACAACACTTCCAGAAGGTTCGTTGGACTCCATTGAAGCTTCTACAAGCACCCAATCGAGACTACACCTCTTGGTCAAAGGTATTGAACTCTCCCCCAAAATCGAGCTTAGTTTGGGTCTCTACGTTGATACACTTGAATTCATAATGCATAAACCGTATAGATGTGTTTGTCTAGGCTAGATGCTTCTGTAAGAACAAACTCGAAGTGATTTGGTTGATTCTAGCTCGAGATCTTAAAGTTTTTGTGTGGACAGCCTGTGGGGTGAACTAGTTAGGGATGAAGATGCGAAGCCGCTGGATCGAGCGTGTACCTCTTGGATGACCAAGATCGGGTTGGATGATCTGAAGGGACATAAAGTGTGGATGTGTGGCTACTGAGTCAGAAGGTGGAGGCAAATGGCGGAGTGACACGTGGGGCTTCGAAGCTGCTGAGGTTGAGTCAGCATCGCGCTGGATAAGTTGAAAATTTTAGATTTTTTTTGGATTTAATAAATTCAGCCACCTTAAAAAATTCATAACTTGTTGTAGAAAAATCAGAAAAATAAAATAAAAATACCTTGTTGTTCAGTAAACAGAGGAGAACAATTTGGAAATAAAATTAGTGTTATTTGACTTATATTTATTTTTAAATTAACAAAATATTGTAAATTATCTTTAAGCCATAACTTATCACATTTTCATCATGGCAAGATTTAATAAGTAAGATTTAAGTTGATTAATTAGGTTTAATATAGGTTAAACTTAATTACGATTTAATTTGTATTAAACATAATGTTGTTAAGGTTTAATAATTTAATTAGGCCTAATGATGTCTTAGACCTAATTAGAGTTTAATTTATATTAAACCTAATTTGATTAAGGTTTAATAGGTTTAATAAGGTCTAATGTTGGGTTAAACCTAATTATGTTTTGGTTTTAGTCCATTTTATGTTTGGACTCAATTTTAACTTAACTCATTGTAGCATGAGTTAAATGAAGTGAAATTTTTATTTTTGATGTATTTAGGGTTTTAAATATTGGAAAATTTTACCCTAATAAGGAAAAATGTCATCTTAAGTTTTCAAGAGACTAGATTTTAATATTTTATGGTTTAAATTTATCCCCCTAAATTTCTAACCAATTTCCAATTTAATTTTTTTATTTTCTGATTTTTAGAATTATTGTTGAGAATAATTACTAAATCTCATAGAAATTTGGAAATGTTGTCCTAGAGAATTTTCCTAGCCTTGAAAAAATCAGAGATTGTTCCTAAGGACATAGATATTAATCTCTCAAAATTTCATATTTTTCTAGTTTATTGTTGACCTCACTTTTGGTCGAGGTCTAGTCTCTTTTTAGAATAGCCTAGGGTCTAGCCATATAACTCTCATTATGAATTTCTTAGAAGACTAGTCTTGGAACCCTTCCCCACAAAAATTCATTTTTTTTTTTTACTTCACTAGGTGTTTTCATATGCTTAAGGCCTAACCTCCAGCTTTTGGGAGGAAGAGACCAAGCATAAGGAAGCCCAGGGGAAGTCTCATATAGGTGGTCACAACCTAGGATCTACCCTGAGAGGTCTGGAGCTTACACCATACACACATTTCACACTCACAAACCTAAGCAAAGTACATCCCACCTTGGCCCCCTAACTCTTTGGAAACTCATGCGTGTGGTTTTCTCCAAGCTCTTAGCCCCAAGCTAAAGGTTTGATTAGTACCAATACATAGAGTACCAACTGAGGGTTACCTTTGGTCCATGGCTCAATCTAAATAATTCCATACTACTCACCTCCAACCAACTTCAATTTTTCCAAAATTTTAATTTTTGACCACATGCCCCTAAATCTACCCAAAATACCCCTAAACCCTAAAGTCCTCCAAAACTCCCAAAATTACCCAAATTACCCATTTTTCTCCAAAAACTATTTCAAAATATTGCCCATCACTCAAATTGACCAAAATTACCCAAATTTACCAAAATTTTCAAAATACCCCCAAAATTTGCAAAATTACCAAAATGCCCCTCTTAGCACAAAAATCCAAAAATTTCAAAAATTTTCAAAAATTCCCAAAACCTCCTAAATATACCCAATTTCATTTCACTTAACTACCACATCACCCAATTTCACCAATTTAGCCCAATTTAACCAAAAGCCCCAATTTGACCCATTTAACCTAAAAGTGCCTAAATTAAACCCAATGTCTACCCAATTGGCCACAATTTTGCCCAAATCCAATTCCAAAATTTAATTAAACATCTCTAACCTCAATCTAAACCAAATCCAAGCCCAATTGGACTCACATTTGAGTTCAATTTCACTTAAAATCCAAAATCCCCAATTTTGCCCAAGTGGCCCATTTACCCTAAATTAACCTAATGCAATCAATTTCCCCTCAATTTGAATTCTAAACTTCTCATGACATTCCATTAAACCAAGTGCAACGTTCAATTTACTCCGATTTGAGCCTAAGCCTTACCCAAACCCACTTAAAGTCCAAAACCCTAATTTTGACCCAAATCAAACACATGCCCAAAATCCCTCAAATTGAGTGTCCTAACCCTAAATTTCCACCCAATTAATGTTGGGAACTCTTTATAACGTCCCTTATACCATTTGGAACCTTTAATTGCCCTTGGACCCAAGGCAAGCTCAACCTAAACCCATGTTAACCCAACTTTCCCCAAATTGACCAAAATCTTAAATCAAACCAAAATGAACCTCTAAACCTATTCAAAACCACTCCAATTCCCTTTCAAACACTTTATGACAATCATATACATCATTTTGAACAATCAGTTGGGTCTAACCTAAGCCCAAACTAAACCTAGCCCAACCTAAACCCAATGTGACTTAAATTGAACGCATGACCCAATTTAACTTAAATTGAACCAAATTAACCAAACTAACATCATGGCAGCCAACCTTAGGACCCCTATGACTAGTCTGACCTGACCCAACCCAAGCTCGTTAAGCCATGGACCAAAGGTACCTCACTAGGGACCAATGGGTTCTCCCCTTTTTAGCTAGCCCAAGTTTCCTCTTAACCCTTGAATAAGCAACCATCGTGCTGAAACGGTAAAAAAAAAAAGCAACCATCGTACTTAATTAAATGCAATGTGGCCTTCCTTACATCCCATGCTTCTACCAGTCACCTTCCCTGACCTTGTCAGCCGCCCTAGCCACCGGAACAGCTCAACCTGAGCGCCCCCATACCCCTTAAAATTCAAAATTGAGCTCTATCACTTAGGCTTCGCCTCAACAATCAATGGCATTGCTCAACTCTCACCCTAAGCAGCTTAAAGCGCCCAAAGCTAAGCCCTCAGCTCAGCTAATTGGCCATGGCTATAAAAGCCACCCCTCACGACCAAAATCTAGGTGCTGAAAATTTTCTAAGGAAACTCTGCCAAAACCTCACCAGAGCCTCTCCAAACCTCTCTAAGCTCATTCCAAACATTTTCCCCCACTGGTTCCCCCTGCCTGAGAGCAATTTATCCACTGAAATCTCAGTCGAAACTAGGACAAACTCCAACACAGCTCCACAGTGCACCAAACTCAAATTAATTGCACCCACACCTTCACAACATTGAAAGAAGATGAAACCCCATTAAAGCCCCAACACAGAGAGTCTCTGCACCAGACTTTGATCAACACCTGAAATCGGGTTTGGTCAAGATTGGATTTTGACAATTCACCAGGGCAAAAGGCATCATTTGGAGATTCGTTGGGACCAATCAAAGCTACCACAACTATCTGATTGAGGCCTCCCCTCTCCGACAAAGGTATTGAACTCACTCTTCCTCCCAATGTATTCTTCATCCCCCTCATGTGTAGACCGTATTTCATACCGTATAAACCATATGGATATTTTCGTCTAGGTCAAATGAAGCTCTAGGAACAAACCCCGTGTAATTTGGTTGAGTCTAGCTCGAGTTCTTAGGTCTAGAAGGTGGACGGCTCTAGGGATGAACCAGTCGAAGATAATGAAGGAGTGTCGTTCGATTGTGTGTGTAATGCTTGGACGGCCAGGATGGAGTCAGACGAAGATCATATACATAAAACAGGGCCGAGGGGACATCCAATCAAACGACAACATCGAATAGGAGCACACTATGTGGTCTATTGGAGCTAATGATGATCCAGTTAGTGTCGTGTGTTTTAAGTGGGAAAATGAGATTTTTTTGAATTATTTAAATCAATCCAACTTTAAAAATCCATAAATTGGTGTAGAAAAATCATAAAAATAAAATAAAAATACCTTATTACTCAGTCAACATAAGAGAATAATGTGGAAATGGTTTGAAGTTTATTTGATGTATGTTTTATTTTTAATTAGTTAAATACTGTCTTGAGTCTTTTGATTCTTCATTAGCTTTGACATTTCACCATAACTTGAGATTTTGGTATGTTGTTGCCTCTGTTTTTGAGGACCTTCCCTGATTTTTCCAAAGTCAGAGGAGATCTCTAGACAGAGATCTCTATTTTTCAAGTTATTATATCTATTTTAGTAAAATAATTATAATACATAAAATATTAATTAGAGAAATGCAAGATAAATTTTGGTAGGTTACTTATGACCAGAGGTCCCAAGGAAAAAAAACATGGTTTAATTCATTAAATATAACCCTAATGGTAATTAAGACCTAAAAATTAAGTAAAAATAAATTGGACTAGATATAAATGAAAATAACTTCATTTTGGTTCTCCATTTTAATTTAAAGACAGAGGAACTCCCTATAAAAATTTCAAACCAAATTGAGTTAATTTGAACAGCTAAATAAAATTTTCAAGTTAAATCACATTTTTGGCAATTAAATAATTATAACAATTAAAATGCACTTAAAAAATTCACTAAATTAGTTTTAGGAGTTCTCTGTGATCAGAGGAATCTCATAAAAATAAAATTGGAATTTTGATAAAATTTTCATTTTTAAGCCGCATTTTATTATTTAATTAATTAAAAAGTCACAAAAATCATAAAATTAATAAAATAGTTAGAAAGGTCCTAAATTGTCTCCTAAGCATTTAGAAATAATTGGGACATTTTTCCTAATTTTCTAAGAAAAGATATTATTTTTTAAAGGCTTATATAAATTTTTAAAGGCTAAAAAATGGATTTTCTTAACTTTCACAAAAATAATTCTAAAAATTAAAATAAAAATTAAAAAAAATGAAGTTTGGTTTCTTGGGTTCCTTGACCTCTAAGGGATTTTTAAAAAATACAAAACTTAATTTTCAGCTTAAATAATATTTTATATTTAATTAATACTCCAAAGATTAAAATAATTATTAAAATTAAATTAAAGCTCAAAAATTCATTAAATTTGGTCGAGTTTGTCCCCTAGTCTAGCCCTACTTACAATAAAAATTTCAAAGTTAAATGTTTTGTCTTGGACAAGTTGTTGAATTTTCATTGAAAATCCCTATTTTTGCATTAAAATAAATATATGAATTAAATTAAAATTTTAAAAAAATCGCATTTTCTCCTCTGATGTTTTAATCAGCCCATGAGTGGAGTCGCATAAAAATTTTAAATTCATTTGAGTTAAACTCGATGAATTATGAAGTGATAAAGGCCTTTAGGGGTGAAATTGTAATTTTGAAGAATTTAGCCTTAATCAATATTTATGCTTAATTAAAATGGGAAAAGGGAATAAATGATCTTAATCATTATCTTTGAATGTTTGAAATATAAAAGGGTAAATGGTAGAAACTCGTTTCATTCTTGTCACATTAAAGACAAAATTTATAATTTAATTAATCATCATAATTTGGAAGAGAGCTAAATTAAAAGATCCTTAAGGTTAGGGGTTGATTTTGGAAGTTAATATTCAACTAAATTAACACCCCCTCATTTGATATTTAAATGAAAATTCAATATTTGGATAAAAATCATAATCATGAAGTTCACTTAACTTTCTTTTCTAAAGACATAAATATACCTACTAAAATCTTAAGGGCTTAGTAGTGAGCTAGGCTTAATTGAAAATTTGACTAAGAAGAAATAAAAAAGGAAACACGGTTAATTCAAAATTACTTTTGAAACATTAAAAGCCCATCAAAATTTGATAAATTCTTCCATAAATTAAGTTTGCCTCTAAAGGCCCCACTTACATAATTCCTAAGTAAAATACCAAATGATAACTACCCCGCCTTTCGGGGAAAATTAAAACATTGGCTCAATGAGCACAAGGATAAAAAAAAGGATGAATCATTTAATAATTATGATAAGTTCAAATGAACTCAAGGAAGCTCAAAAGGAATTTAAAATGTCTAGGAACCTCCCAGACCCATTTCACAAATCTTCTGGACACCTTGTAAGACAATTTGACCTATCATATTCATTAAATGAAGAAAATCTCTTAAATAAATGATTAGGGTTTGGTAGGCCTGTGAAGAACCTATCTATAAGGTTTTATTTCCCTGCAAAAATATAAATGATTATTACAAAAATACTAAAGTCTCAGGTTGAGAAACAAGAAGACTCGCCAGGTACACTTTTACAAGTTGACAGCGCTTTCTTTTCCCGCACTTTCTTTATAGTTTTCTTGCTTATAAGCTTGCATGTTAAACAACAATGTCACCCTGCATGAAAACCAACACTTTTAGAATAGCCACAAAACCAAAGCCAAAATCAAAATTAAAAATCAAGACAAGATAAAATTCACCGCCACAACAATCGAAATTTAAAACAACTCAAAATTTAATCACAAACAAAACAAAAATCATAATTGCAACTAAATTAAAACGCCTCGTTGGATGATCAGGAATCCCTCGGAGGAGGTAACCTACATGTTTCTAACGGGGTTTCCCACGGTCTAAATGAAAGTTTGGAACTCACTTCCGTTGAGATTAGCAAATTCATTTGGACTAAGTGAATCCGATGAAAATAGTGGTTCCGGGATGATGGAACCATGAGATCTAAACCGGTATCGCTATAATCAACTTTAATATTCCCCTAATAAGAAATTAAGACACCTCAACTTAAATATTTCCAAAACATGACATTTCTCTTTTCTTATATTTGACACTTCTTTAAACTGAACCTGTTACGACGAGGAGCTTGGAGCATACATGGTGGGTAGCACGGCCAACTTCAACAGCAAAAATCTTTAGAAATTAAAACAACAAGCCATAGGACTTCGAGGTAGCTTCCTTAGTGCAGCATAAACTGTCACTTTATCTCTTTAGTTCTTTGTATAACAATGTTGTTCAACATAAGCCCTAACTCGTTTTAGGATTCCGAGATTGTCATCAGACATGACATAAATCCTCCTATCTTCCAGGCTATTCACATGATCGATATCAAGTGAACATAAGTCCTAAACAATAAAATTGACAGGATGAAACATCATATGAAATCCCAAATCGGAGCCAAACAATAGGATAGTTCAGGAAAACATCAAGATCTCTCTTCTATCCATGTTTTTCCCCTAGTCTTTCCTTCCTTTGTCTTCCTACAAAAATTGTTCCAAAATTCGAGCCACTCACCTATTGAATTTCCTATTACCATATTTTCTTGAAGAACCTTACCCTTTTGGAAGACATGAATATAAATATTTCCTGATCTATATCAAGAGTTTTCTTGGATGACATCGGTTATCTAAGATGTAATTAACTATAGAGGCTTGCCCTTATAGGAAACTTAAAAGTCCACATATTAATATAAATCCTATCTAATTCTTTTATATTAGATAAGGGAAATTGTCGGTCAACAATGGTTCACAGACCAACCGAATGTCATGAATACTTTAGTTTATTTAAATAAGTCTTACCGCTAAGCAAACTATCTATTCTTCGGTGGAGATACATGTCTTGTGGTAAAGTGCCCGATTATCTACGCTTATATGGGATCGGTTTGATTTTGTATTCTTCAAAATTAAAATGTTATTTTTAAAAATCCATATATATTAAATTAAATCAAAACCCTATTTCATAAAACTATATATTTCAAACTACATCACGACGCTTTTATCGACCAACATTTATGAATAATTTTTAATTATTAAAATACTCCAGAGATTATTTAATTAATTAAAAAACAAATATAAGTTCTTAATTCATAATTTTAATTCCACATTGTTCCTCTCATTGCCCTGAGTTCAGAGGTATTTTTGTTTTAATTTTGTGATTTTTGTGTGCAAAGTTATGAATTTTTTATTAGTTTAAGGTTTAACTGTTTAATTACATCCTTAACTAATCCAAAATAACTGGACGGCGCCGCGCGTACTTGGATCAATCAAAATGAGCTTGATCCGCTTTAGGGCTCCAAACAGTGGATCCAGTAGGATTAAATCACAGCCGTCCATTTTTAAAACATAAAAACGGATGGCATCGGGTCGTCTCCCTCCGTCTGGTGTATCCAGTGGACTATCCATGGTCTAGAAGCAAGATCTCACTTGATACTTGATGTATTCGATTGATTTTTGTTTCTAGAGCTTCATCTCGAAGAGATGAAGACATCCATACAGTGATGTTGGGGTTTTGAAATGGTTTATTTCACAAAGTGTCAAACCCAAGCATAAGCTAGGTCAAACGAGCCATACCTTGGCCTCAGTGTATGAAACTTAGATTTGATTGGCTCTACACCTTCATATCTACCTCAGCAAGCTTGCCCTGGCTTCAATTTGGAGTTGATTTGGGCCTAGGTATGAGTTTGTCCAAGGTGTGATTCGGCTTCAAGAGTTGAAGTTAGGAACTAGTTTAGAGCCTATGGGAGAGGGCAATTTCGATTGAGCTCAACTTTGTAGGTCCTAGGAAGCTTTAGGGAAGATTAATTTGAAGTTTTGGACAACTTCATTTCTGACTCCATATTTGTTCTATTTTGTGGTTCTCAACCTAGCTAAATTGGGGAGATTGAGTAGGTTTAAGTAGCTTGGTTCAATGGGGATCAACTCCTTAGGTCATAGGGAAGAACTTTGATGTTCAAAGTTAAAGGAATTGGGCAGTGTATGGGCGTTTCCTACTTTTGTCTCCTCTATGGATGCTCTCGGGTTTGGCCTCTTTTAGAGCCATGTGAGGCCATGGTTAGGCTTGCGCTTGTCTAAGGGGGTGGTAAATGTGTCATGATGGCTTGGGGATAAGGTGGCAGCCATGTTTGAGCATCCCTAAGTTAATCCATGATGAGTTCACTCATGGTGAAGAATTGGGTCTATGCCTTAGCTTGCCTTCATTAGAAACTCTTTGAGGTGGATACGGTTTAGTAACTTGCTAAAATTACCTCCCTTAAGTAACTTATCCAATTCATTCAATGGATTGTTGATAAAGTGACACTTAAGCCTAATTTCCATCATTCCCATGGTTTATTAATGATGGTTCTTAACCATGGTAATGGGGATGGTTTGAGTGATGTTTCACCCTCATTGGTGAGCCTATAACATGTTTGTGGTGTCATGTATGTTGGTCGGCCATCTCACTTCATAGGAGGAAGTGAAACATCAAGTAAGTTGAGAGGAGGATGACACATGTTTTCCTTACCTCATTGTTTATGTCTTTTGCTCATGATGGCTTTAACCCTAGTAAAGATTTAACTTAATGTCTTGGTCTTTCTCCATTGGGTTGGAGAAGAGGTGGTTGCCACCTATGTAACCATATCACACTTCATCTTGGGAGGGGATGAAACATATGCTTAACCATCATGATAATATCATGATAACTCTTAACCTTGGTTGAAGGTAATGAGTTATGGGTTAGTGCTGCGACTTTTTTTATATGCAAGGATTGATGAACAATAGATATATAATAATTGTTATAAAGTCACAATGATCCAATGCAAGTATACGTATCGTATCAAGTAATACAGGGCTCTAATGGAGTCCCGTTTATCGATCTCACAGGGAAGCGAGGTAAGAGGTTGTTAGTCAAATTCTAGTATACTACTAACAGCCTTAGTTTGGAAGGGTGATATAAGTGGTTTTTCTAACAACTACTCCAAAATGCAGTGATTATTTGTAAGAATAATAACTACTCCCTAATGCAAATATTAATACTAAAGATAAACCTTTTTGGGGAAATTGGTTAGTGAATTTTGAGATAATAAAAACTACTATTCTTATGTAATGAATTGGATAAAGTTTAGGAATGAGATGCATTAAATATTGTATGTGCAAAATAGGAGCAATCATATTCTTTACCCTCTTCCGAGTACCCCCTCATCAGAGTGCTATAAAGAACATTGGCAAATCCTAGGTTTAGTCCCTAAATCCAAGGTTAGGATGGGAGGATACTGGCTCTCACTTCAGAGCTCCCACTGCCCTTCACCTGAAGGCTAACCCTAGCTTTAGTTACCAAACTTTAGGACCAAATTGGGGATCTCAGCCTGTCACCCTGAAACCTCCAATTCGACACCCATGAAATCATATTTCCCTATTTATTTGCACTCAATCCCCATGAACTACGCAATTCATTCACGTACATTGAATGTGGTTCCACTTTGTTGAGAATTACACTGCCCTTTCGGGTCAATGCAATTACAATAAACTTTGACAATACAATGTGTCATTTTTGTAATGTAAATGAAGCGCAAGTAAAAACCATCACATTTATAATTAAAATTCTCTTAAAAAGCATCCCAATATCCTAAACATGAATCTTTCTCATTGCAAAAGAAAAGTAGAATGAAAACAATGACATAATTTTCTTATGCCACTATTTCCAAACAAGAAGAAAGAGTAAGAGAAAGACATCATAAATCATGAAGAAAACACAATGGAAAACTTCATTTCAAAGCAAATCCATAAAATAAGTGTTTACAAAATCATAAGATAATGAAGAACACAATACTTAGTTTTTTCCTCTTTAAAGAAATATGAAAATCTCTCCCATAAAGTCTCTCGCGGATCCATGCAATGCTAGAACATTCCTTATAGATTCTTTCAAAATCCCCTCACCAATCTCTCCAAAAAAGTAGAAATCTACATTTCTACTCCTATTCTAAGATCTCTAAGCATTCTCCAAGTTTTCCCTAATATCTCCCCCAATTTTTTCTGGTTTCAAATTCGGTTTAAAATAGTGTATGGACAAATTTCCCAAGAGGTGCATGAAGAAACCTTCCAAAAAGTGTCCAGATTCGATGTATATGGCCAATAACCGCTCAATTTCGCATCCAGACCATCTTAGACACCGCCGGCGCTGAATAGGGTGCTGCTGGCGCCCTTTGTTTGTGGTCTCAGGTTTCTAGCACTGCCGGTGCTGGTTTGGGAGCCCCCGACGCCCATCCTACGCAGCTCCACCAGTTCGCTCCGTTTAGCTCCGTTTCAGCTCCGATTTGCCCCGTTTCAATTGCAATGCATTCCTAACAGATAGCCCTACAACATAAGCATAAAAACAACTTTTCTTTAAAGTTTAATCTCATTAAAAAATATGCAAGAAGTTTAAAAAAGATTAAACATAGAAAGACTTATCGAAACGTGTTAAGCCAAAATTTGTTTTCTTGCTCGTTTTGGCTCCAAATTGCACTATTTTTGCTTCTTTTTGCTCCAATCACCGGTTATTGTACCTAAAATCAAAAAATATACAAAATACATTCTTTTTAAAGTGTAATATCACCAAAAATGAATAAAATCATATAGCAAAAACCGCATATATTTTTGGTGCATCAAAATCCCCCAAACTTAACTGTTACTTGTCCTCAAGTAACACTATAACTTTAAAAATAAAATATGTAAACTTGTAGTTGTGGGTTTCAATAGAGTTTCCTATAATTTAATCTCAAAAATATAATAGTATAACATAGGAGAAATTCTAGCAAATCAACCTAGGACTAGAGTTTAAAATATCTCATATTCAATTTAGGAATCCTGATTTTCTATTTACTTCAAAAGGGATTGAAAATTGTCATGCTAAATATTCATAGAAAGTATAAAAATGGAATTTAAGCACCTTATCTATACCAATTTAACCAATACCTTTTGAAATAAGAATAATTTTAGGATTATTTTTAAGTCTTTTCATTTAAAAAGTTTTAAGTGAAACCAATTTTTATTAGGCTTCCCCTCAAGCTTCTCCTCACTTATTTTCTTTTCTTTCGGGATCATTTTCAATCCCCTTTTTTCACTTTTCTTTTTCTTACCTTCGAGATCATTTTTAATCCTTTTTTTTTACTTTTTTTATGTGAGGATTATTTTATCTGGATAGGTCTTTAATAATTTTGAATTTCACTATCCTCTCTCTAAAATCTAAAACTCAAAACTTTCCCTCACTTTTTATAAGTGTAAGTATTAGTTCGAAAAATGTTTTCAATAAAGGCTCAATTCTCATTAAGTATAAATCTAAGAATTTTAGCTTTTCAAATATTCAACTCCTTTCTACCATAAATAGAAAAATCTTTTTTCCAATGTTTCCTACAAAATATCTTAACTCTGAATCAGTTTCTTCACATAGGATTTCAACTAAGTTATTTTTCTAACATTCCTAAAATTGAAATTATAGTAACCTAAAGGTAACACCACATGCCACAAGTCACTTTAAAAGTGATATCAAATTAAATACAGGCTATTGAGGACAAATAAAGTTACATTTTAAAAATTTTTCTTCCCCCCCCCTAAAACTTAAATTTTAAAATATTTTGTAATTAATTCCATAAAATGTTGCAGGAAGAAAAAGTAAAGGTTGAATTTACTTACTACTACTACATCCTATCAAATTCATATACATGCATAATCAGGATAGAATGACTGTAGGAGAAAGTAAATCTAACCTAAAACATGCTTGTAATAATATTACACTAAAAGGAAGTATTTTCAAATTAAAATTTTATTTTTCTTCCTACCCCCAAAATTAATTTTTAACATATATAGCATTCAGTATAGAAAATATAAGCAGGAAGAAAAACAATTTAGAAATTCTATCTACCACAAATGTCTATCAAAACCATTTACAAGTATTCATTAGGACAAAACAATATGCAAAAGAAAGTAAATCTAAACTAATCATGCCAGAATGAAATTCACTAAATAAAAGTTTAACTAGCATAGCAGGTATCAGCAAGGGAATATAAAAATGTTCTTCAATTATTATATAAAATTGTAACACAAACATAAACACACATAAGATAAATGAGGTCAATTCTTCCATTAACTCATCACATCACACTGATTTACTTCCAATTTCTAACGGAATCACTACACTAATAAATTAGGTGCATTTTAAAATGATTTTATAGATTATAATCTCAAAGATAAGATTATCCCTCATAAATTGGTTCCTAGGCACCAATCTCAGGCATCATCTAATCTCTACAATTAAGCACCTCTAACAGTTATAAATCGTAGTGTAAGATCATCCACAAGTTATTGATCAAATATTTTCATGAATTCTATCAAATGAAAACAAAGCTAGAGAAAGGATGTAACAAAATTGAGATGAAGCTTTCATAATTAAAATTCATGATATCTCTTGAAAAACTCAAGTCCGAGTAAGACTCGAGTTATAGTGAACTCGTCGATCCAACTACTACAAGAGAACATACAAGTCTAACTACAATAAGAAGTTAAGGAATCACCTCTCTCATGACACACAAAGATCAAATCCAACCACTAACAATCCAAACATCTATCAACAACAATCAAACAGATCAATCCATAATGACGCGCAAAGATCAAGTCAATCCACTCTAAAGCAAACACCATACAACACTAACAATCATGACTCTCAAGCACACTGATAACTATGGGTTGCCTCCCATAAAGCACTTGGTTTTAACGTTGCGGGCCTGACAAAAGATTCCTCCTAGATCAAAGTTCCAATTAAGCAATCCTCGATCAATCGTCCAATCCTTTTCAGATCTAAGAATTCCTAAAAAATCCTCAAATTGTAATTTTTCATTCAGCTCTTCCTTTTCAGATGGATTTATATCATTGTTCCTCATATTTCTTTCTAGATCCAATATTCTTCTATTGATTTTTTGAATTTGCATATTAATATAATCCTTAAAATTTATAAGAAATGGATCTCTATAAGATAATTCAAGATCTCCCAAATTAAGGATCGGATTCTCTCTAGATAATTCAGATTCAGGATCAAATTCTTCTATGTCACTCTTTTGTTTCAAATTATCTTCCAATTCCTCCCCTTTATAATTATTAAATGATGGAGGATCTATCTTAGTTGAGGAAACAGGTTTTTCTAATTCCTTAGGAATTTCTTCCAATGGTCTTCCAATATCCTTATCCTCTTTTCTCAACTCAAAGTTCTTTTGAAATTTATCCTCAAATTCTCTTCCAAGTCCTAGTTCAATAACTTTATCTTGTTCATCATTAAATTCAAGTTGTTCTTGTAATTGAGTTGAATATGAAGATATAAAGACTGGTGGTGTAGATGAATTATCTAAATAGGCAGGCTTTAAAATTGGATGGGGTATATCCATCTTAAGTTCATGAGATTTCTCAACAAATGGAATTACAAGTTTACTATTTTTGGCAGCTTCCATCATTTCACACCTCTCTTAAACATACATACAGTCTTCTTTAGAAAAAGTTTTCAACTCATCATGAAAATCCATTCTGACCTCATATGTTATCTTACTCTCAAAAATTTCTTGGAAATAGTCTTTACTTAGATAATCAATTTCATTCATCCAAAAACATTCATCATCTTTTCTCTCAGCTGGAAATTTTATAGTCTTTAACACATCAAAAGTGACTTCCTGGTCATTAATATTCATAATCAACTCTCCTTTTTGCACATTTATCATAGTTTTTCTAGTAACAAGGAATAGTTGTTCATTATCATTCTCTTTAGGTTTGATCTCAGTGTTGCTAGGAAGTGTTTCTTTGGGTCTATTGCTAAGTGAATTAGCAATTTCTCCCAGTTGATTCTCTATGTTTCTAATCGCAGCATTTTGACTTTACAACTGGTTTCCCATTTGCAATACAACTTTGTCTATAGACATCTTCTTATCCTCGAATTATTGATCAATATTAGAGTCTAGTGGATGTGAAGGCCTATATCTTGTGTTACCCTGCCTATTCCAACTTCCATTAGGATTTGCATGATTGTTTTCCCATTGTTGGTTTCTACCCTCAGTGGTATGATTCCAGATAAAATTAGGATAGTTCTTCCAACATGGATTGTAAAAGTTAGAATATGGGTTTTTTATGGTATTTAAAGTCTCATAGAATAAGTTGGAATCAATCATACTCCCTAATGAACTTTCCTCACTTACATGAGTAAATTGAGGTTGGTTCACTCCAAATTGGTCCAACTTCCTTCATATTGCAGCAACCTGAGATGCAAGAATTGCAATCGCATCTGTATCATGAACACTAATTACATTTTTTATGATTTACCCTTGCAGAGAGCCATTGAAATTCAATTGTAGTCATTTCTTTAATTAATGAATACACTTCATTAAATGTTTTTGACATTAATGAACCACCAGCAGCAGCATTAATAATGGACCTAAGGGATCCTACTAACCCATTATAAAAATTTTGAATGACTAACCAATCTGGCAGAGCATGATGTGGACACTTTCTTAGGAGTTCCTTAAATCTTTCCTAGGATTTGTATATTGATTCCCCTTTATACTGATAAAATGAGATAATATTGTTTCTAAGTTGAGTAGTTTTTGAAGGTGGAAAATACTTAGCTAGGAATTTCTGAGTTAACTCCCCCCAATTTTTAATAGAACCAGGTACTAATGAGTATAACCACATGTCAGCATTATCCCTTAATGAGAAAGGAAAAGTTTTAGCCTAACAGGATTGTCTGACATGCCATTATAATGAAATGTAACACAAAGTTCTAGAAAACCAGATAAGTGTAAATAGGGATCCTCCGAAGGAGTTCTCCCAAACTGGTTGTTCTACAAAAGTTGGATAATCATTGGATTTGGTTCAAACGAGTCAGCTTCTACAACAAGGTTTTGTATACTTGAGTGAATTTTATCTATCGTAGGATTTACATAATCCCTCAATAATTTATGATGATTTTTTAGGTTATTATTTTGAATGTTTTTCATTTCCATTTCTAGATTTTCAAGTCCTTTCTGTTTTTTTGTTTTTTTCCATTTTTCTAACTCGGGATCATAAGGCACAAGTCCTAAAGATCCTTTGTTTTGCATAAGTAACAGAACAAACAATACATTAACAATAAAACAAATAAAAAGAAAAATATATTCAGAACAACAAAACATTTTCACAAACACCTTATTTTTCACACAAACAGTTTCTTTTTTCACAACACTTTTTCATACAAAAAAACACATTTCACACAAACACAATTTTACGACACTAAAGTTTTCCAATTCTAAGCTTAATTACTTCAACTAAAATTCTCCGAAAATTTTTACCGAAGCTTCCCCGGCAACGGCGCTAAAAACTTGATGCGACTTATTTTTATATGCAAGGATTTATGAACAATAGATATATAATAATTATTATAAAGTCACAATGATCCAACGCAAGTATACGTATCATATCAGTAATACATGGCTCTAATGGGCGAGGTAAGAGGTTCTTAGTCAAATTCTAGTTTACTACTAACAGCCTTAGTTTGGAAGGGTGATATAAGTGGTTTTTCTAACAACTACTCCTAAATGCAGATGATTATATGTAAGAATAATAACTACTCCCCAATGCAAATATTAATACTAAAGATAACCCTTTTTTGGAAAATTAGTTTGGTGAACTTTGAGATAATAAAAACTACTATTCTTATGTAATGAATTGGATAAGGTTTAGGAATGAGATACATTAAATATTGTATGTACCAAATAGGAGCAATCCTACCCTCTTCCGAGTACCCCCTCTTCAGAGTGTTATAAAGAACAATGGCAAATCCTAGGCTTAGTCCCTAAACCAAGGTTAGGCTGGGAGGATACTGGCTCTCAATTCAGAGCTCCCACTACCCTTCACTTGAAGGCTAACCCTAGCTTTAGTTACCAAACTTTAGGACCAAATTGGGGATCTCAGCCTGTCACCCTAAAACCTCCAATTTGACGCCCATGAAACCATATTTCCCTATTTATTTGCACTCAATCCCCATGAACTACGCAATTCATTCACGGACATTGAATGTGGTTCCACTTTGCCTTTCGGGTCAATGCAATTACAATAAATTTTAACAATACAACGGGCCCTTTTTGTAATGTAAATGAAGCGCAAGTAAAAACCATCACATTTATAATTAAACTTCTATTAGCCCAATATCCTAAACATGAATCATACACATTGCAAAAGAAAAGTAGAGTGAAAACATAATTTTCTTATGCCACTATTTCAAAACAAAAAGAAAGAGTAAAAGAAAGATATCACAAAGCACGAAGAAAACACAAAGGAAAACTTCATTTCAAAGAAAATTCACAAAATAAGTGTTTACAAAATCATAAGATAATGAAGAACAAAATACTTAGATTTTTCCCCTTGAAAGAAAAATGAAAATCTCTCCCACAAAGTCTCTCACAGATCCATGCAATGCTAGAACATTCCCTTACAGATTCTCTCAAAATCCCCTCACTAATCTCTCTAAAAAGGTAGAAATCTACATTTCTACTCCTATTCTAAGATCTCTAAGCATTCTCCAAGTTTTCCCTAACATCTCCCCCATTTTTTGGCTTCAAATTCAGTTTAAAATAGTGTAGGGATGAATTTCCCAAGAGGTGCATGAAGAAACCTTCCAAAAAGTGTCCAGATTCGATGTATATGGCCAATAACCGCTCAATTTCGCGTCCAGACCTTCTTGGACACCGCCGGCGCTGAATAGGGTACTGCTGGCGCCCTTTGTTTGTGGTCTCAGGTTTCTGGCGCTGCCAGTGCCGGTTTGGGAGCCCCCGACGCCCATCCTGCGCAGCTCCACCATTTCGCTCCGTTTGGCTCCGTTTCAGCTCTGATTTGCCCAGTTTCAATTGCATTGCGTTCCTAACGGATAGCCCTACAAAATAAGCATAAAAACAACCTTTCTTTAAAGTGTAATCTCATTAAAAAATATACAATAAGTTTAAAAGAGATTAAACATAGAAAGACTTATCGAAACGTGTTAAGCCAAAATTTGCTTTCTTGCTCGTTTTGGCTCCAAATTGCACCATTTTTGCTTCTTTTTGCTCCAATCACCATTTATTGTACCTAAAACCAAAAAATATACAAAATACCTTCCTTTTAAAGTGTAATATCACCAAAATTGAGTAAAATCATATAGCAAAAACCGCATATATTTTTGGTGCATCAAAATCCCCCAAACTTAACTGTTACTTGTCCATAAGTAACACTATAACTTTAAAAATAAAATATGTTGACTTGTGGTTGTGGGTTTCAATAGAGTTTCCTATAATTTAATCTCAGAAATATTATAGTATAACATAGGAGAAATTTTAGCAAATCAACCTAGGACTAAAGTGTAAGAATATCTCATGTTCAATTTAGGAATCCTAATTTTCTATTTACTTCAAAAGTGATTGAAAATTGTCAAGCTAAATATTCATAGAAAGTATAAAAACGGAATTTAAGCACCTTATCTATACCAATTTAACCAATACCTTTTGAAATAAGAATAATCTTAGGATTATTTTTAAGTCTTTTCATTTAAAAAGATTTAAGTGAAACCAATTTTTTTAGGCTTCCCCTCAAGCTTCTCCTCACTTCTTTTCTTTTCTTTCGGGATCATTTTCAATCCCCTTTTTTCACTTTTCTTTTTCTTACCTTCGGGATCATTTTTAATCCTTTTTTTTACTTTTTTTTATGTGAGGATTACTATACCTAGATAGGACTTTAATAATTTTGAATTTCACTATCCTCTCTCTAAAATCTAAAACTCAAAACTTTCCCTCACTTTTTATAAGTGTAAGTATTAGTTCGAAAAATGTTTTCAATAAAGGCTCAATTCTCATTAAGTATAAATCTAAGAATTTTAGCTTTTCAAATATTCAACTCCTTTCTACCATAAATAGAAAAATCTTTTTTCCAATGTTTCCTACAAAATATCTTAACTCTAGAACAGTTTCTTCACATAGGATTTCAACTAAGTTATTTTTCTAACATTCCTAAAATTGAAATTATAGTAACCTAAAGGTAACACCACATGCCACAAGTCATTTTAAAAGTGATATCAAATTAAATACAATCTATTGAGGACAAATAAAGTTACATTTTAAAAATTTTCTTCCCCCCCCCCCAAACTTAAATTTTAAAATATTTTGTAATTAATTCCATAAAATGTTGCAGGAAGAAAAAAGTAAAGGTTGAATTTACTTACTACTACTACATCCTATCAAATTCATATACATGCATAATCAGGATAGAATGACTGTAGGAGAAATTAAATCTAGCCTAAAACATGCTTGTAATAATATTACACTAAAAGGAAGTATTTTCACATTAAAATTTTATTTTTCTTCCTAACCCTAAACTTAATTTTTAACATATATAGCATTCAGTATAGAAAATATAAGCAAGAAGAAAAACAATTTAGAAATTCTATCTATCACAAATGTCTATCAAAACCATTTACAAGTATTCATTAGGACAAAACAATATGCAGAAGAAAGTAAATCTAAACTAATCATGTCAGAATGAAATTCACTAAATAAAAGTTTAACTAGCATAGCAGGTATCAGCAAGGGAATATAAAAATGTTCTTCAATTATTATATAAAATTGTAACACAAACATAAACACACATAAGATAAATGAGGTCAATTCTTCCATTAACTCATCAGATCACACTGATTTACTTCCAATTTCTAACGGAATCACTACACTAATAAATTAGGTGCATTTTAAAATGATTTTATAGATTATAATCACAAAGATAAGATTATCCCTCATAAATTGGTTCCTAGGCACCAATCTCAGGCATCATCTAATCCCTACAATTAAGCACCTCTAACTGTTATAAATCGTAGTGTAAGATCATCCACAAGTTTTTGATCAAATATTTTCATGACTTCTATCAAATGAAAACAAAGCTAGAGAAAGGATGTAACAAAATTAAGATGAAGCTTTCATTGTTCAAATTCATGATATCTCTTGTAAAACTCAAGTCAGAGTAAGACTCGAGTTATAGTGAACTCGTCAATCCAACTACTACAAGAGAACATACAAGTCTAACTACAATAAGAATTTAAGGAATCACCTCCCTCATGACACAAAGATCAAATCCAAATAGGAGCAATCCTATTATTTACCCTCTTCTGAGTACCCCCTCTTCAGAGTGTTATAAAGAACATTGGCAAATCCTAGGCTTAGTCCTTAAACCAAGGTTAGGCTGGGAGGATACTGGCTCTCAATTCAGAGCTCCCACTACCCTTCACCTGAAGGCTAACCCTAGCTTTAGTTACCAAACTTTAGGACCAAATTGGGTATCTCAGCCTGTCACCCTGAAACCTCCATTTTGACGCCCATGAAACCATATTTCCCTATTTATTTGCACTCAATCCCCATGAACTATGTAATTCATTCACAGACATTGAATGTGGTTCCACTTTGCCTTTCGGGTCAATGCAATTTCAACAAATTTTAACAATACAACGGGCCTTTTTTGTAATGTAAATGAAGCGCAAGTAAAAAACATCACATTTATAATTAGACTTCTTTTAGTCCAATATCCTAAACATGAATCATACACATTGCAAAAGAAATGTAGAGTGAAAACATTGACATAATTTTCTTATGCCACTATTTCAAAATAAAAAGAAAGAGTAAGAGAAAGATATCACAAAGCACGAAGAAAACACAAAGAAAAACTTCATTTCAAAGAAAATCCACAAAATAAGTGTTTACAAAATCATAAGATAATGAAGAACACAATACTTGACTTTTCCCCTTGAAAGAAAAATGAAAATCTCTCCCACAAAGTCTCCTGGAGATCCTTGCAATGCTAGAACATTCCCTTACAGATTCTCTCAAAATCCCCTCACTAATCTCTCCAAAAAGGTAGAAATCTACATTTCTACTCCTATTCTAAGATCTCTAGGCATTCTCCAAGTTTTCCCTAACATCTGCCCCTTTTTTTTGGCTTCAAATTCAGTTTAAAATAGTGTAGGACGAATTTCCCAAGAGGTGCATGAAGAAACCTTCCAAAAAGCTTCCAGATTCGATGTATATGGAAAATAACCGCTCAATTTTGCATCCAAACTGTCTTGGGCACTGCCGGTACTGAATAGGACCCTACCAGAACCCTATTTTTTGTGGTCTCGGGTTTCTGGCGCCGGTTTAGGTGCCCCCGGCGCCCATCCTGGGCAGCTCCACCATTTTGCTATGTTTGGCTCCGTTTCAGCTCTGATTCGCCCCGTTTCAGTTGTGTTGCATTCCTAACAGATATCCCTACAAAATAAGCATAAAAACAACTTTTCTTTAAAGTGTAATCATTTTCAAAAATATGCAAGAAGTGTAAAAGAGATTAAACATAGAAAGACTTATCGAAATATGTCAAGCCAAAATTTACTTTCTTGCTTGTTTTTGCTCCAAATTGCACCATTTTTACTTCTTTTTGGTCCAATCATCATTTCTTGTACCTAAAACTAAAAAACATACAAAATACATTCCTTTTAAAGTGTAATATCACCAAAAATGAGTAAAATCATATAGCAAAAACCGTATATATTTTCGGCGCATCAGTTAGGTAATGTGTTAACCATGTCATGATGGCTTTAATGGGTTTTAGGTGAACCATTAGTGACTCCCCATAATTTAGATTTAAGTTTAAAAATCAATTAAGGGGTTATGACATCATGTGTGTTGTCATAAATTCAAATTCAATCTGGGATTACTTTTATATAATTCCATTCCTAATTAATTAGGTAATTAATTAGAAATATAGGAAATTATAACATTAACCAATAGATTAATAAAAATGATTTTTTGGAATTAATCATTTAATTAATTTTATTGATTTGGTTCAAAATTTAATGTTTTGACCAAATTTGGCTTTGGTTGATCATGACTGACCAAAGTGGGTCATGGTTGACCATTCTAGGTCTAGAGTGACTTATTTTGACTTTCTAACTTTATCATGGTTTTTTTGGTCATGAGGTCTAAGGGTTTTAAGTTTTTAGGTTGATTTGGTCATGTTGGCCAATTTTAGGGTTTATATTGACTTGGTGATCAATAAGTTTGGTGTTAGGTCAATGTGATGGTCATTAGGTCATAAATTGATGATTTTGATCAATTTTGACCTTTTGGGTCAAAAGTTGAACAATTGGGTGAATAGGGTGGTCATTGGATCAATAATTGACCAGTTTGATTAGAGTTGACTTTTTGGGTCAAAGGTTGACCTGTTGGGTCAATATGGTGGTCATAGGGTTAAGAATTGACCAGTATGACCAAAGTTGACTTTTTTGGTCAAAAGTTGACCTATTGGGTCAATGTGGCAGTCATTGGGTCCAGAATTGACCAGTTTGACCAAAGTTGACTTATTGGGTCAAAAGGCTGACTTGTTGGGTCAATGTGGTGATCATTGGGTCTATAATTGACCAGTTTGACCAAAGTTGACTTTTTGGAATAAAAGGTTGACCTGTTTGGTCAATGTGGTGGTCATTGGGTCTAGAATTAACCAGTTTGACCATAGTTGACTTTTTGGGTCAAAAGGTTGACCTATTGGGTCAATGTGGTGGTCATCGGATCTAGAATTGATCAGTTTGACCAAAGTTGACTTGTTAGGTCAAAAGGTTGACCTGTAGGGTCAATGTGGTGGTCATTGGGTTAAGAATTGACCAGTTTGACCAAAGTTGACCATTTGGGTCAAAGGTTGACCTGTTTGGTCATCAGTTGATCAAATCAAGGTTTGTCATTGCTGATTTGATCATTTAAGAATGTCATTAAAATTTGGGTTCAAAAGGCTTCATTAGGGTTTTATCTTAAGTACTAGGGTTTAATGACCATTCGTATGTTTAAGAGGTCAATGTTGGTAGACTTCCTTTCTCAAAATGATCTAGAAATGATCCTCACAAAAGTGAGGTCAACAATTTTCATATAACTCTCGAACAACAGAAGTAACTGCTACAGCCGTGAAACAACAAAATCTGTCCCAAAGGTGCCTCACTATCATATCTTCTATCACTCCGCCTCCCTCATCAAAACCTTGCTCTTGAACCATTTTACGTCATTGTAACACTTGCACATATCGATCTTGAGCCTTGGAGCTTACAAACCTATCTGAATCAAAAGTGGATTTCGACTTGCTCCTCTTTGGTGCAATTTTTATAATTTGTATAAAAATCACTATAAATCCCACATTCAACTTAAAATCACTAAACTTAACTTCCAAAGGCTTAAACTACTAAATCCAAGTAATTTCCAAAGCTTTTTCTCAAACTTTCACCGTTAATAGTGATTTTCAAATTTCTCTAAAATGCACTCTAACTATATGGTAAAACTCAAAATTTTCTACTTAGGAGTAGTGCTATTACCTTAAGAAGATCAAATCTAGCAAATTCCACTTGAATTTGCTCAAAAATTGCAAAACTTAGAGATGCCCTAGCCTCATATGTCACGAATGCCAAAGGTAGAAAACGATGGGGTGAACATTTTGTGATTTTTTGGGTTTTTAAAACCTGAAAACCAAATTTTGCGAACCGGCGCCTATGGGTGAAAGTACGGCGCTTAGCCATGGAGCACTGTTGCGTAAGCGCGGAGGGCTTGGCACTTAGCAGTGAACTCACTGTTTTTTATTTTTTCGTTAAATACATTCTCGCTCACTTAATCAACCCTAAATTCTAATATATTATCACCTTATAATCTTTGTATCTCATAATTACGCTTATATAGATTAAAAATTGATTCAACACAAGGTTTACACAAAACACAAACTCTTTACTTAATAAAACAAAAAATTCTTTATTCCAATATCCTTGGATAAGATCTCATCTTTTCTACTCACATTTTAAGCAATTAAACAAATCACTAAACACAAACTAAAAACACAACCACATTTATAACACACAACATACACAAAACATTAAACACTAACACATAACACAATTGATTTAACACATAACACAAATTATTACCACTTAACACAATATAGAACTTAATTCCATTCTCCATTAGGTGGAACATATCTAGAACCTCCATTAGTTCCAAATGAACCATTTGGTATACAAATTTGATAGAATGGATGATTGTTGAAACTCTTATTGAATCTTCTTTTATCCACTTGTTCTTCAAAAACATCGCTTTATCTGCTTCTTCAACATGACTAGTATGACTAAATTGCATATTTAATTGTCATCCAATATGTGCTAAATGTGTGTTAGTTTCATTTATCTTCGCTTCGATTGACGCAACAACAACCTCGATCTTTGCAATCTTCTCTGTTATTCCTTAAATACTAACGGCTAGAAATCTATTATATAACTCTTGTGCACTCTCACAAGTAAACTTCTTCTTGTTTGCATCCTCCTTTTTCTTAACTTTACTCTCCCAATAAGACATTTTTCTAACTTAAACTCCTCTGTAAAGCTCTTAGGATAGAAATTTGGAATGAGATGAATTTCCATTAATCGGGTCCTTATTTATAGACTTTAGATGGCCTAAAACTGTCCAACCACGTCAACAAACCACTAATTAACGTGCCATGCAACTTCTCCATGATAATGGCTTCCAGAAACACATTTTTCACATTTTACGTAACTCCGGCGCCTAAGCGCCAACTGCTGGCGCTTAGCCGCTAGTGTTCATTTTAGCACAGGTCTGCTAAACATCTGAAAACTCTTTTTAACTCATCTAATTTATCAAATAAGGTCACTTTAATCTCAACTAAAATAATATAATCAAAATACTACCACATCTTACTCCAAACAAAATAAAACACACAAAACAAACTTCAAACAAAGCACACTGATAACTATGGGTTGCCTCCCACAAAGTGCTTGGTTTTACATCTTCAGCTCGACAAACCCCGGTACTTAATCTGGATGACCCAACATAATATTCTCATCAAGTTTAAGTTGATCTACTGAGAAATAATGTTTTAGTCTATAACCATTTACTTCAAATATTTTCTCATTTTTAGGATTTTTAATATCCACAACTCCATGGGGATAAACTTTTATTATAATAAATGGGCCCATCCACCTGGACTTAAGTTTTCTACCAAATAATCTCAATCTGGCATTATATAGCAAAACTTGTTGTCCTAGCTTAATATTTTTATTCAGAATCTTACGATCATGCCACATTTTCATCTTTTCTTTTTATATCTTAGCACTTTCATATGATTCATTTATTATCTCTTCATGCTCATTTAATTGCAATAATCTTTTCTTACCAGCATCCATTAAATTATAATTGAAATCTTTATTAGCCCAATATGCTTTATGCTCAAGTTCAACTAGTAAATGACAGGCTTTCCCAAAAATTAATCTATATGGGGACATTCCTATAAGAGTCCTATATGCTGTCCTATAAGTCCACAAAGCAAAATCAAGTTTGATTGACCAATCCTTTTTGTTTGGATTAACAAATTTTTTCAAAATTATTTTTATTTCAAGATTGGATAATTCAACTAAACCACTTGTCTGAGAATGATAAACAGTAGTAATTTTATGGATGATATGATATTTCCTTACTAATTTCTCCATAATTGTATTTCTGAAATGACTTCCCCCATCTGTTATGATTATTCTTGGCATTCCAAATCTACAAAATATGTTCTTTCTTAAAAATTTTGCAACACTTCGAGCATCACATTGAGGTAAAGCAACAACTTCTATCCATTTAGATACATAGTCCACTTATAAATGGTCCCATGAATTCTAATCCCCAAAATTCAAACATTTCAACTTCCAACATATAATTGAGGGGCACTTCATTTCTTCTAGAAATATTGCCTACACACTGACATCGATCACAATTTTTAATATAAGCATTAATATCCTTAAAAATTGTAGGCCAATAAAATTCACATTGTAGAATTTTATATGCAGTTTTGTCAACACTAAAATGTCACCAAAAATCAAAATCATGACATTTTTGAATAATTTCATAAGTTTCTTCTAATGGCACGCATCTTTGAATAATTAGATCATTTCCTTGTCTATATAAAAAAGGGTCGTCCTAAAAATAAGACTTAGTTTCAAATAAAAATTTCTTCCTCTATTGGTATGTCAAACCATAGGGTAATATGTCACTAACAATAAAATTCACAATGTCAACATACCATGTAACACGCCACTCATTAATAGCGAACAATTTTTCATCAGTCATTAGTTTCTTCATCAGAGCAAAGAGATTTTTCATTTTCAAGCCTAGACAGATGATCAGTAATTTGATTATCAGCACCTTTCCTATCTACTATCTCAAAGTCAAATTTTTGTAATAGAAGAATCCATCTTATTAGTCTTGGTTTTGCATCCATCTTTTTCATTAAATATTAAATAGCAGAATGGTCAGTATGCACCACGCATTTAGTTCCAATCAAATATTGTATGAATTTATCAAAAGCATATATTATAGAAAATAACTAAGTTGTTGTATAATTAATTTGTATTTCATTAAGATTTCCACTAGCATAGTAGATCACTTTGAAAATTTTATCATGTTTTTGTCCTAAAACAGCTCCAATAACATAATCAATTGCATCACACATTAATTCAAAAGGTTTTTCCCAATCTGGTAAAACAATAACTGGTGTGGTGATTAAATTTTGTTTTAATAATTCAAAAGCTTTTAAGCAGTCTTCATTAAAATTAAAAATGGCATCTTTTTCCAATAACTGGCATAGAGGCTTAGCAACTTTTGAAAAGTCTTTAATATAACACCTGCAGAATCCTGCATGTCCTAAAAAACATCTAATCTCCCTTATATTTGTTAGGCAAGGCATATTAGCGATCACTTAAATTTTTGTAGGGTCTACTTCCATATCTTTTTCTGAAATTTGATGTCCCAAAATAATTCCTCTTGCTACCATAAAATTGGCATTTTTCCCAATTAAGAAATAAATTTGTTTCTTCACAACGTTTAAGAACTTTAGATAATGTTCTAAACAAGATTCAAATGAAATTTCAAACACTGAAAAATCATCCATAAACGCTTGAATTTTTTTTTCAATTAATTAACGGAAAATTACCATCATACATCTTTGAAATGTAGGAGGGGCATTAAATAAACCAAACGGTATTCCTCTAAAAGCAAATATACCATAAGGACTGGTAAACATTGTTTTCTCTTGATCCTCAGTAGCAATTTGTATTTGGTGATAACTAGTACATCCTTCTAGGAAACAAAAGTATTTATGCCCAACAAGTCTATCCAAAATTTGATCAAGAAAGGAAAGTGGAAAATGATCTTTCTTAGTGGCAAGATTTAATTTTCTAAAATCAATGCATATTCGTCATCCTGTAATTTGTCTTGTTTGTATTAATTCATTCTTGTCATTAACAATTCTAGTTACTCCTCCTTTTTTAGGAACACAACGAATAGGACTAACCCAAGCACTATCTAAAATAGGGTAGATAATTCTAGCATCTAACTATTTTAAAATTTCTTTCTTAACAACTTCTTTCATAATAGGATCTAATCTCTGTCGGCGCAGAGTTTTGAGGTGTTGATTAATTTAGGAATATACATATGTATATAGAAAATATCATTTTAATTTTAAAAAAATGAAATCCAACCGATCTCATATAAATGATGGTATAAATAACCAAGCGCTTCACCACAAGACATGCATCTATTACGAAGGATAGATATATGACTTAGTGGTGAGGCTTGATCAAATAATCTAAAGAATTCATGACATTCGTTTGGTTTATGAACCATTTATGTTGACCGACAATTTCCCCTATCTAATATGAAGCAACTAGATATGATTTATATTAATCTGGGGTCTTTAAGTTTCCTATAAGGGTAAGCTCATATAGTTAATTACATCTTAGATAACAGAGGTTACCCAAGAAAACTCTTCATATAGATCAGGAAATATTATATTCATGACTTCCAAATGGTAAGTTTCTTCAAGAAAATGTAATAATAGGAAATCCAATAGGTGAGTAGCTCAAGTTTTGTAACAGTTATTGTAGGAATTCAAAGGAAAAGAAAGCTAGGGGAAAGACAAAGACCAAAGAATCTTGTGTTTTTTTTAAACTATTTTGTGGTTTGACTTCAATTTGAGATTATTATTTGATATTTCATCCTGCCAATTTTATTATATAGGGCATACATTCACTTGATACCGATTGACCCAAGAAAAAAATGATAAGATTTTCATGTCTATTTTATACTGATTTTGATATATTGCACTTTAAAGAAGGGTATTTTTGGTGTTTTTCTGTAGGTATGAAGATTTAAGGACAAAGGAGCAAAATTATGCAAAAAGGAACGAATTTGGAGCAAAAAAGACCAAATTATACAAATTTGACCTTGGGTGCCGACAGCGAGGTCGATGGCTCCGACGGAGTGATTTTCCAAGAGTTCAGAATAAATTGCAAGGGAAGCCGCCGACGGCGAGGTCGAGGCTGCCAACGGCGGGGCCTGTTTAAAGTACTGTTTCTAGAAGGCCGCTGACGGCATACCTCAAGGCCGCCGATGGAGGGATCGATGGATCTTTCCAAAAATACGACAAATGTGGACGATTTTCGAAGGGGTGCCTACAAAACCCTTAGAGACACTTCTACAACTTTAAAAACAACCATTTTAGGCCGAAAAAGTGTCTCTACGTGTTTACTAGAAATTCCAAAGTATCAAAAAGAGTCAACTAGTGTGTCTATAGTGAGTAGATAGTTATTTTAGTGTTGTTAATTAGTGAGTAGTAAGTTCAAGTAGAGATTTTGTGAGGAATTCTTCGAAAGATTATAAGAGTGGAAGGGAAGTGAGAGATCTCTTATGCATTGTCATTTTGAAGGAGAATTTTGCATACTATAACGAAAGGAAGAGATTCAGAAAAACTTCAAGGAGTTTGCTTGGGGAGGACTTTAAGATAAGTTGTGTTTATTTACTATAGTTTGTAGAACTTTACTTTATTATATGGAATCCAAGTTTTATTGCATCCTCTTCATGAATTCTGAGTAGTTGTTATGTCTTTCTCCTTGTTTTGATGTTTTGGTGAAATGATTATATGAATTAGTGTACTAAACCTAATATAAAGAAGTTGTGATGATTTTATACATAAACTTACTTTACTATAAGAACTGGCCAATAGTATTATTAAAATCTGTGAATAATTCCTAAGATCTGACCGTGGGCTAAGTATTCTTAACTAGTATGTATCACATTTCTCTTTGAAAAGTAGACGGGTAAATCCTTGAAAGGAGAAGTGCAAATAAATAGGGAAATAATATTAATCGGGCGTAGAATTGGAGATTTTAGAGGGACAGGCTAAAATCCTCAATTCGGTCCTATCGTTTGGGTGCTGATGTGTAGATTGTTAGCCCTTAGGTGAGGGGAACGTGGGATCTCCGAAGTGAGAGCTGGTATCCTCCCAGCCTAGCCGCAGATTCAGTAACCAAGCATAGGATTAGTCAATGTTCTTTATGCCTGGACCAAAGGGTAAAGAATAGGTATGCCCCTATTTGGCACAACACATATAAAACTAATTCTAATTATTGCTTCACTTAAAATATCTTAACAAAGGAGAAAGATTCTTGCAAATTCTTAAAATTCTAATTATATATTTGAACTTAACTTTAGTAGTTGTAGTAAATTGTTAGCAAAACTAGTTTAGATAGAAATTTAGTATTATTATCGATTGCGTATTAGTGACAGATAGGCAATTTCGATCTAGTTGTGATTCTGAATTGGTTTATATAATCCTAGTTTGTAGGCTTTAATATATTTCCCTGTGGGATCGATAACTAGGACTCCACTAGAGCTCTGTATTACTTGAGCAATACGTATACTTGTGTTTAAAGGTAACTCTGCGATCAAAAAATTATAATATGTAATTGTTACTAAAATTAAAATTACACTCCAAGTCGAGTTTTTGATGCTATTCTTGAGGATTTATATCGTTTAGTAGTGGTGTCGAATTCTTATATTTTTAAGTATATTTAAAATCGCGGATCAAGTTTTTGGCGCCGTTGTCGGAGAAATATTTGTCTGTTAAAGGATTATAACATAATTAGAGTAACGGATAATTTAGGACTGTTAGAAAACTATTTTTATAAAATTGCAACTTATTTAGTTAACTGTGTAGCTGTGTATGCGATTTTGATTGTAAGCGTAAATTTGGTTCTAAAAATCTTATACCCTACGATTCAGAATTAGAATGCACTGTTAGGAGAATTAGAAAACTAAGAAAAGAACCTATAAATTTTGAAACAATGGAAATCAACGTAAACAACAAAAGAATAGAAAATGAACATCAATCTAGACCATTAAGAAATTACGTTAACCCTACATTAGATGAAATTCACTTAACTATCCAAAATCTTGATGTAGCCTCTAATTCATTTGAGCTTAAACCTGCAATTATCCAAATTGTACAAAACAATCAATTTGGTGGAACTTCAAATGAAGATCCTAATTTATATATTGCAAGTTTCTTAGAACTTTGTGCAACTTTTAAGTACGACAGAGTGTCTGATGATGCTGTCAGACTTAAAGTCTTTCCTTTTTCGCTAAGGGATAAGGCTAAGGTTTGGTTAAATTCATTGGCACCTGGATCTATTAGAACTTCGGGAGAAATTTCACACAAATTCTTATCGAAATATTTTCCACCATCTAAGATTGCTAAGCTTAGAAACGATACCACATCTTTCAGACAGTATGAGGGAGAATCGATATATGAATCTTAGGAAAGATTTAAAGAACTTCTTAGGAAATGTCCACATCATGTTTTACCAGATTGGTTAATTATTCAAACATTTTATAATGGATTAATAGGATCTCTTAGATCTATAATTGATGCTGCTGCTGGTGGATCACTAATGTCTAAACCTTTTGAAGAAGCCTATGTGTTAATAAAAGAAATGGCTACCAATAATTTTTAATAGCCTCTTGAAAGGGTAAATCCTAATAGAGTAGCCAGTACTCATGATTCTGATGCTTTAACCATGATATTTTCTCAAATTTCTGCTCTTTCAAAGAAAATAGATCAATAAGGAATGAATCATTCTCAAACACCTCCAGTGTTAGAAGAAAATTCATTAGGACAAATTCTAGATGCTCAATCTTCATATGAAACTATAAATGTAATAAATAATAGACAAAATAATACTTATTCAAACTATTATAATCCAGGTTGGAAGAATCATCCAAATTTTAATTGGAATAACCAAAATAATAATGTTAATCCTTAGTGGGGGAACAATCCAGTAAACCCATTAGGAAATATAAATAATCAAGGTAATTTCAATTATAGACCTTCTAATTCACCAGGTTTTTATAATAATTTACAATTCAAGGAGAAGAAGTTGTCTATGGAAGAATTAGTTTTGAATATGGGTAATCAATTACAAAAACAAGGAAATGCTATAAAAAACATAGAAAACCAATTAGGGCAAATTGCTTCTGCACTAAGCAATTGACCTGTTGGAACTTTACCTAGCAATGTTGAAGTAAATCCTAAAGATCAAGTAAAAGAACAAATCAAAGCTATTCAATTAAGAAGTGGAAAAGAGTTGGAAACAAGAGTTCAAAAAGAAACTGTAGTTAAAAAGGAAAAAGAAAAAACTGAAGGAGAAAACGAAAGTTTATATCCTAATTTTCCTTTAAAACCAATGAAAATTACTGTTGAAAAACCACCTCCACCATTTCCTTAAAGATTAATGCAACAAGATAAAGGAAAATGATTTGTTAAATTCTTAGACATTTTAAAAAAATTGTCAATAAATATTCCTTTTGTTGAAGCTTTAAAACAAATGCCTGATTATGTTAAATTTATGAAGGATGTACTTACAAAAATAAGGAAGTTACTAGATCATGAGATTGTTGCACTCAGTGAAGAGTGTAGTGCTATAATTCAGAGAAAACTTCCTGAAAAACTTAAAGATACTGGTAGTTTCACTATCCCGTGTGCTATTGGTCAAACATTTTATGGACGAGCATTATGTGATTTGGGAGCTAGCATAAATTTGACACCGCTATCAACTTTTAAAAGGTTAGGAATTGGAGAAATATCACCAACTTCTGTAACTCTATAGTTAGCTGATCGATCTATTGCACATCCTAAGGAAGCTGTAGAAGATGTTTTGGTCAAGGTTGATAAGTTTAATTTTCCTGTGGACTTTATCATTCTAGATATGGAAGAAGATAAAGAAATTTCAATCATTTTAGGAAGACCATTCCTAGTTACAGGAAGAGCCATGATAGACGTTCAAAAAGGACAATTGACTATAAGAGTAAATGATCAAGAAGTAACTTTTAACATCTCAAAGTCAATGAAATATCCATCAATAGAAAAAGATGATGAATGTTTTAGAATGGATATATGTTGTTATCTAAGAAAAGAATATTTCAAAGAAAATTATGAAGAAAAAGAAGATATCAAAAAAGATAATTATGATGAAATTGATAGCGAAGAAGCTGATTATATTCAATAAGAATTTGAAATGCTCAATTTAACAGCATAGAAAATGAAATACTAATTCCATCAGTTGTAAAACCCCTGAACTTAAATTAAAAAATCTTCAAATTCATTTGAAATATGCATTTTTAGGAGAGTTTTCAACATTACCAGTAATTGTATCCTCAGACTTAAATGAAATTCAAGAACAAAAATTAATGGATACATTAAAGAAATAAAAAAAAGCTTTTGGTTAGACTTTAGCTGATATCAAAGGAATTAGTCCTTCGATTTGTATGCACAGAATTTTATTAGATAAAGAACATAAACCAAGAATTAACCCACAAAGGAGACTAAACCCTATTATGAAAGAAGTAGTTAAAAAAGAGATTTTAAAATAGTTAGATGCTGGAACTATATATCATATTTCGGATAGTACTTGGGTAAGTCCAATTCATTGTGTTCCCAAGAAAGGAGGAGTAACTGTTGAAGTAAATGAAAATAATGAACTAATACCTATCAGACAAGTTTCTTGATGGAGTATTTGTATTAACTATCGAAAGGTAAATGCTGCCACCCGAAAAGATCACTTTCCTCTTCTTTTCCTAGACCAAATGTTGGATAGACTTGTTGGACACAAGTACTACTGTTTTCTGGATGGATATACCGGTTACCATCAAATATCTATTTCTCCTGAGGATCAAGAGAAAACAACTTTTACTAGTCCTTATGTAACCTTTGCTTTTCGAAGAATGATTTTCGGACTATGTAATGCACCTGCAACACTTCAAAGATGTATGATGTCTATTTTTAGTAAATTAATAGACAATGGAATAGAAGTATTTATGGATGATTTCTCTGTGTTTGGAACATCATTTGACGCATTCTTAAACCATCTTGAAAAAGTTTTGGAGCTGTGCGAAAAAAGTAATTTAGTTCTAAATTGGGAAAAATGTCAATTTATAGTTGCAGGAAGAATTGTATTAGGGCATAAAATTTCAAAAAATGGCATGGAAGTAGACCCTGCAAAAATTCAAGTAATAGCTAAATTACCATCACCGACTACAGTGAGAGGGGTAAAAAGTTTTCTTGGACAAGCTGGTTTCTACAAGCGCTATATTAAAGATTTTTTAAAATTTACCAAACCTCTATGCCAACTTTTAGAAAAAGATAAGAAATTTGAATTTATTGAAGACTGCTCAAATACCTTTGAATTATTAAAGGAAAAATTAATCACAGCACCTGTAATAGTTTCACCTGACTAGAAGAAACCATTCGAACTAATGTGTGATGCTAGTGATTATGCTATTTGAGTTATTCTTGATCAAAGATATGACAAAAGTTTTAAGGTTATATACTACGCTAGTAGAAATCTTAATGATGCTCAAATTAACTATACGATTATTGAAAAAGAGTTACTGGCTATTGTGTATGCTTTTCATAAATTTAGATTATATTTAATTGGAACTAAATGTATTATGCATACTGATCAATCTGCTATTAAATATCTGATGCAAAAGAAGGATACTAAACCTAGATTAATTAGATGGGTACTTTTAATGTAAGAATTCAATTTTATGGTGATTGATCGGAAGGGAACTGAAAATCAAATTGCTGATCATTTGTAGAGGCTAGAATATCATGAATTATCTGACACCGACAATGAATTAATAGACAGTTTCCCTAATGAACAACTTTATAATATAAATGAGTGGAAAATACCTTGATATGCTGATATTGTAAATTATTTAGTAAGCGATATTTTTCCACTTATGTTAACATTGCAGCAACAGAAAAAATTTGTCCATGATTCAAAATCATATTTTTGGGATGAACCATATTTATATAAACAATGTAATGACCTTATTATTAGGAGATGTGTGTCATATAAAGAAACTGAACAGATCATTCAGAAATGTCATGATTCTGATTTTAGAGGACATTTTGGGGTTGACAAAACTGCATATAAAATTTTACAGGCTGGATTTTATTGGCCTACTCTTTTTAAAGATGTTTACAGATATATCAAAACTTGTGATAGATGTCAAAGAGTAAGTAATATATCTAGAAGAAATGAAATGCCTCTAAATTTCATATTAGAAGTTGAGACCATTTATTCCTTCATTTGGAAACTTATATATTTTGATTGCGGTTGATTATGTATCAAAGTCGATTGAAGCACAAGCTTTACCTCGTTGTGATGCTAAAAGTGTTTCAAAATTCTTAAAGAAAAACATTTTCACAAGATACGGAATGCCGAGAGTGATTATCACTGAAGAAGGATCCCATTTTAGGAATAAATATATTCAAAGATTAGCAAAAAAGTTTAATATTGTTCATAAATTCTCTATTGCCTATCATCCTCAAACCAGTGGTTTAGCTGAAGTTTTTAATCGTGAGATCAAACAAATTTTAGAAAAGATTGTAAATCCAAATAGAGTAGATTGGTCTGCGAGACTGGATACTGCATTATGGGTATAAAGGACTGCTTATAAAACTCCTATTGGTATGACTCCTTACACGTTTATATATGGAAAAACTTGTCACTTACTAGTAGAATTGGAGCATAAAGCATATTGGGTGATTAAAAAATTTAATTATAAATTGAAAAATGCTGGTGAGAAGAGAATGCTGCAATTAAATGAAATAGAAGAATTAAGAAATGAATCTTACAATAAGAACAGAATTTATAAGGAAAAACTGAAGTTAAGTCATGATCCGAAGATTAACCAGAAGAACTTTGAGCCAGGGCAAGAAATTTTACTTTACAATTCAAGGCTAAAATTATTTCCTGGAAAATTGAAGTCTTATTGGTTAGGACCCTTTACTATGACTCAAGTTTATACTTATGGAGCTATTGAAATCGAAGATCATAAGACTGGGAATAGATTTAAAGTAAATGGACATAGATTAAAACCATATTTTGAGGGTAAAAGACCAAATTATAAAGAGTTTTTAATGCTCAGTTAACCTGAATAACACCTGAATAGGTCGGGCTTACGACGTTAAACCAAGCGCTTTATAGGAGGCAACCCATATTTATTTGTAATAGTTGTGTGTTTGTTTTAATTGATAGTTATTTTGTAGTAATATTAAGTCTTACTACTCATATTTACCCTTTAATTATCATAGAATTTAAATCCACAGAGAAAATTTAGAACGTATTAGACCACGGTGTTTTTATGCAAATTTTTGCCTAGGGCGCCGACGGCGCGCTCGACGCCGCCGACAACAGGTTTTTCTCGAGCGCTCTGGTATTTAATTGCACAAGGCTCGCTGATGGCACCTTCGAGGCCGACCACAGCGGGATCGGTGAGTGGGCAGTTTTTTGTGTTCAAAACAACGGTTTTTGGTGGTTTTTAGTGAATTCGTCTTCTATAAACTCCTATGGACAGTTCCTAAAAACTCCAAAATCCCAAAAACGAATGGATACTATCTTGAATTCTTCTCAAATGGCTTCCAATTCAATTGATAACCCAAGATTTCAAGTGTACAACCGGAGAATGTTTGTCAGTGCCGAGGCGCAACGACTTTTCAACAAGGTAATCTCAAAGAAAAGATTGATTAAAGAAAGAGGATTTGTCAATGGATGACAAAGCATTTCTTCATCGCCAATTGAAGAAATGATTGTGTGGAGAAGATGGGAAGTGTTTTGCTACACTACTGCCGCAGTAGTCGTTCCAGTGGTTAAGAAATTCTACTCCAATTTACATGGAATCAACCAAGGAAGTGTTTATGCGCAAGATAGGTGGATTACATTCAATTCTGGAAGAATTAATGAGTTATATATGCTTGAAAATGTTGCAGTCTGTTATTATTCAAATTTCATGCCGACAAGAGAAAGGATGAATGAAATATACCAATTTTTGATGGACGAAACCGATGACTGGGAAGTTAGAGAGAGCGGGTATGTTAGTTTCTCTGCAACACTTTTAAATCCTATTCGGAAACATTGGCATTTTTTCATCTCGGCGAAGTTATTGCCCACGATGAAAATTGACAATGTTACGAAAGAAAGTGCAATTTTGAACTACTGCATCCAATTGGGATGGCCCATTGATGTTGGATCGATTATTGTGAAGTCTGTATTTAGCTTGATCCTTCAAGGATCATCCCAAGGGCTTGGACATACTTCCACAATTTTCTTGATTTGCAGTTTGTTTCAAGTATCGTACGAGGTTTGGGAGAAGATACTGCTACCCTGGAAACCCTTAGACTCAACTCAGATGATCACAGCCAATGATGGAGAGACTGATGTAGGCTTGATTGTGGATCAACCATCACAGAATTCTGTTCCTGTTCAACCTTTAGTAGCAGACAAGACACCGATGCTCTTGCATATAATCAAGAATCTGGAGAATCAGGTACAAAACTTAATGAGTAATGTTAACAACATGTCTGATTTCTTTGATCACATTGATTGGAGAATGAAAGAACATTTTGATCATACTGGACAATTCGAAGCGAGTTTGGTGCGATTAATGAGAAGGATGGGATTGATCGATGAAAATTCAACTGAAGAATTCCCATACCGATCTTTTTATAACCTGTTTGTCCATTTTCAAGCAATGGGAGATATCAGAGGAGAGACTAGCACTAGTTCTAAAGAGTAGTAGACTTGATTATGTTGTGTTTGATTTGAACAATGATTGTATGTTTGTGTGTTTGATTTCTTTAGTTTGCTTTTTAATCTCAGCATAAATGAGATTAAGTTTGAAATGTTTGTTTTCAGCGTTTTGAGTGTTGTGTTTTGGATTGCGACGCTGATTAAATAGACTTAGGTTGAAAGAATACCTACTTATGTGTGTTATGTATTATGTGTTTCAAACACTTGGATTCAAAATAAAAATGTGAAGTTTTTTGTGTGTATGTTTATTTGTGTTTATTTGTGTTAATACATCACTTAATCACTTAAATATAAGTTAAAAAGGATCGAATGGATGACGACGAGGCTTAAAATTGATCGAAATCGCAAAAATTTGAAAAATGATCAATTTTTTAGAATCTCACCGACGGCGCGCTAGAGGCTGCCGACGGCGTGATTTTCCCGAGAATAATGGGAATTTAATTCAAAAGAGCCCGTCGATGGCGCGAACGAGCCCGTTGACGGCGTGATCACCAAAAATACCTATTTACCATGATTTTGACCAGTCAAATGCTACTATTCATCATCTTCTTCCCCTTTTTACCCAAAAACTCGACCTAGGGCTTGATAAATCTCGGATTTGAAGCGATTTCAACAAATTCTAACACAGGATTTCATCTTCTCTTGGTAAGAGCTTCACTCCTATGTAAAAAATTTTAATTTTCACCATGAATTTCTTCCACATTAAGAAATTTTGGAAAATTGAAAATGTGGAGAAAAGACTTGTAAGGAATTCATGGAAATTGGTTTAAATTGCTTTAAACCACCTTTTGAAGCCATTGTATTTTTATTTTGGAGATTAGTTGGAATTTTTGTGATTTGATAGATCAAACAATGGCTCCATGACAAAAGAGAAGACTCGAATTCGACAAAACTCGATTTGTTAATGTGAAAGCACAATCGAGGTACACTTCATTTTTTCAAAATAAGAAGTTTATCCAAGATAAAGTTTTCAAGAATCCTAGAGGAGAAGTGGAACAAGTTATCAAAGAGCGAGGTTGGGAAAACTTCTGCTACACAACAAACAAGGCTGTTATCGAAGTTGTGAGGGAGTTCTACTCCAATCTGACTCAAATTGAGGACGAACCAGTCCAAGTACGAGGATTTTCTGTCGAATTTAATGCTAACTGCATTAACACTTTTTTCGAGCTTCACGATGATTTTTCTAGTGAGTATGAAACATTTGGAACAATGGAAGGTCTGTTGAACGATGTTATCAACTTTCTCACTAATGGGAAGGGAGTTTGGAAAATTAAAAATCATGAACGGATTAACTTTCCATTGTCCATGATGAATGTCACTGCTATAGCATGGCATTATTTCATTTGTTCGACTCTGCTACCTACCTACCACCATAGTGAAGTCTCGAGAGAGAGCGGTTTTGAATTTCTGTATTCAGAACAATAAAAGCATTAATGTGGGGAGAATAATCTATAAGAATATTATGGCCACTACGAAGAGTGAGACAAGTGGATATTTAGGGCATCCTGGCCCCATTTATGCACTTTGTCAACTATCTGGAGTTGAAGCAAGAGATGATGAGGAATGGGTATATCCTATGAAACCCATTAGTAAAGCAAATATAAAGACTTATGAATCTCATGAGGAATGGAGAACAGGAATTAGGAGTAAAGGACCTTCTACTAGTAGAGATATCCCTTCTACTAGCTATGACCCTTCTTCATCTAGTCCCCCTACCTTACATGATCTGATGAATGCCATGACCCTACAGAGGAAAAGTTTTAAACAGTTGGATAAAAAACTTGAAAGAATTGATCGCAGGATTAAAGGATTAGAGCGAAGACATGATCACGATAGTGAGTATCTTCAAAAACACTCAGATTTTGACATGGCTTATTATGATGCTCAGGCCAGATACTACAGAGGAGAGCCTGATGTCATTTTTCCAGAATGCCTCTGGTATACTCAGTATCAGCCCAATCCTCCTACTGACCAGGGTGATGAGGACGTTGTATGGGATTTTGATGATTGATCTTTGTGATAGTGATGTGATGTATTTGTTTGTTTTAGTTTTGTTGTAGTACTTTTTTTTTATTATATTATGTGGACTATGTTTTTTTTCTGTGATATGTCTTTAGTTGGAAGTTTGCATTTTCATTTCTGGATATTTGAGATATTTGTGATTGCAATTGTAATTGTAAACTTTTTAGTTTAAAATAATAAAATGTTTGTTCTGTGTTGTGAAATGCATATGTCATGTGTAGTGTTGTTAGTTGTTTTTTTTTAATGTTTAGATTCATATATTTGTTTTGAAAGTTCATTACCCCAGCAAATTTTCTAAACTGTTATATGTGTAGAAAGGTTTTTAAATATTACAGGTCAGTTGAAGTTAGAAATTTTGAGAAGAACCTGAAAATTTCTAAAAAGACAAAAATGCCTAAAGTGCAAAGATATGAATTTTATATTTAGAATTTTTATTTCTACCCTGTATTATTTCTATTAAAAAAAAACTCTAAGTTTAGGGGAAGGAAGAAAAATCTTAACTATTATATGTTCTCAAATAACATATTTTCAAAAGTAATAATATGATTTTTGTGATAAAATTTAATTCTGATAACTATGTTTAGTTTTTATCTAAATATTATAGAAAATTCAAGGAAATATTTTTAGTAATGAAAATTAAATTTGTAAGTTAAGATATTTTGTATAAGGGGATAAGACTATAGTTCACTATTTAAAGTAAGGAAAACTATATTTTGAAATATTAAGAATCTTATAAATTTAGTTGAGAAAGAAAAGATTGGGATTCAATAATGTAAAAACTATGAAATACATACAAGGTAAAGAATGTTTAAAAGTTTCAAATTTAGGAAAAGAAGAGTGAAGTTCAAAATTATTAACAGGTTATCCAGATATAGTAATCCTCACTTGAAAAAGAAAAAGAAAGAAAAAAATGATTGAAAAAAAATCCCTGAAAAGAAAAGAAAAATAAAAAGGATTGAAAAATAATCCAAAAGAAAAAGTAAGTGAAGAGAAGCTTGAGAATATGCCTTATCAAAAATTGGTTTCACTTGGATTAACCTAAAGGAAAAACTAAAAGCATTTCTGAACTTATATATATGATTAGTTTCCTTACTTAATTGAATTCTCATGAAGTTCCTATCTTCTGAATATTCTAGGTGAATTGATATTGCAACATATAGTCATTCTTGAAATGAATAGAAAACTAGAACTCTTAGACTTGATGACAAAATAACCTTATACCTATAAAATTAATCAAATTATTTAAAAATATTTCTAAAGATTCTTACTATAATATTTATTTAGATCAAAATTATACTATTTCTGAATTAAAACTTTACCACAATGAATCATAACTTTTATGTAGTGCTAAAGATTACTTGAGGACAAGTAATAGTTATGTTTGGGGGATTTTGACCCCAAAAAAAAATGATAAAATTTTCATGCCTATTTTATACTAATTTTGATGATATTGCACTTTAAAGAAGGGTATTTTCGGTGTTTTTCTTCAGGTATGAAGATTTAAGGATAAAGGAGCAAAAATATCAAAAAAAGAGCAAATTTGGAGCAAAAAGGACCAAATTATGTAAATTTGACCTTGGGCACCGACGGCGAGGTTAATGACGCCGACGGCGTGATTTTCCCAAGAGTTCAGAATAAATTGTAAGGGAAGCCGCCGACGGCGGGGCCTATTTAAGGTACTGTTTCTAGAAGGCCGCCGACGGCGCAGCTCGAGCCCACCGACGGCGCAACTCGAGCCCGCCGACGGCGGGATCGACGGATCTTTCCAGAAATATGTCAAATGTGGACGATTTTCGAAGGGATGCCTACAAAACCCTTAGAGACTCTTCTACAACTTTAAAAAGAACCATTTTAGGCCGAAAAAAGTGTCTCCTACATGTTTACTAGAGAGTCCAAAGTATCAAAAAGAGTCAACTAGTGTGTCTATAGTGAGTATATAGTTATTTTAGTGTTGTTAATTAGTGAGTAGTGAGTTCAAATAGAGATCTTGTGAGGAATTCTTTGAAGGATTGTAAGAGTGGAAGGGAAGTGAGAGATCTCTTCTGCATTGTCATTTCGAAAGAGAATTCTGCATACTGTAAAGAAAGGAAGAGATTCAAGGAACTTCAAGGAGTTTGCTTGGGGAGGACTTTAAGATAAGTTGTGTTTATTTACTATAGTTTGTAGAACTTTACTTTATTATATGAAATCCAAGTTTTATTGCTTCCTCTTCATGAATTCTGAGTAGTTGTTCTGTCTTTCTCTTTGTTTTGATGTTTTAGTGAAATGATTATATGAATTAGTGTATTAGGCCTAATATAAAGAATTTGTGATGATACTATACCTAAACATACTTGACAATACAAATTGGTCATTTGTATTGTTAAAATCTATGAAGAATTCTTAAGATCTGACCGTGGACTAAGTATTATTAACTAGTATGTATCACATTTCTCTTTGAAAGGTAGATGGGTAAATCCTTGAAAGGAGAAGTGCAAATAAATAGGGAAATAATATTAATTGGGCGTATAATTGGAGATTTTAGAGTGACAGGCTAAAATCCTCAATTCGGTCATATCGTTTGGGTGCTGATGTGTAGATGGTTAGCCCTCAGGTGAGGGGAACATGGGAGCTCCGAAGTGAGAGCCGGTATCCTCCCAGCCTAGCCGCAGATTCAGTAACCAAGCATAGGATTAGTCAATGTTCTTTATGCTTGGACCAAAGGGTAAAGAATAGGTATGCTCCTATTTGGCACAACACATATAAAACTAATTCTAATTATTGCTTCACTTAAAATATCTTAACAAAGGAGAAAGATTCTTGCTATTATATATTTGAACTTAACTTTAATAGTAGTAGTAAATTGTTAGAAAAACTAGTTTAGATATAAATTTAATATTATTATCGATTGTGTATTGGTGACAGATAGGCAATTTTGATCTAGTTGTGATCATGAATTGGTTTATATAATCCTAGTCCGTAGGCTTTAATATACTTTCCTATGGGATCGATAACCAGGACTCCACTAGAACCCTGTATTACTTGTGCGATATGTATACTTCGTTTAAAGGTAACTCTGTGATCAAAATATTATAATATTTAATTGTTACTAAAATTAAAATTACTCTACAAGTCAACTTTTTTGCACTGTTGCTGAGGATTTATATCTTTTAGTAGTGGTGTCGAATTCTTATATTTTTAAGTATATTTAAAATTGCGGATCACCGATCATGTGAATTGTCTGGAATAGGAGGACGTATGTCATACCCGATGATAACCTTGGAATTTAAGATGAGTTAGGGCTTATATTGCACAATATGGTCATGCAAAAGCCTAAAAAGATAAAATGAGGATTTATGCTGCATTAGGCAAGCTACCTCGAAGTCCTAAGACTTGTTGTTTAATTGCTAAGGAGTTTTGTTGTTGAAGATGGCCGTGCTGCCCACTATGCATGTTCCAAGCTCCTCATCTTAACAGATTTAGTTTTAGAAATGTCAATTATAGGAGATTGAGAGAAGTATCATGTTTTCGAAATGTTTAAACTAAGATGTCTTGATATCTTTTTTGGGGTAATATTTAAGTTGATTATAGCGACATCGGTTAGGATCCAACGATTCCCTCATTCCGGCACCACTATTTTCTTTAGATTCACTTAGTTCAAATGAATTTACTAAACTCAACTTAATTAGTTCCATATTTTCATTTAGACTTTGGAAAATCTCATTAACAGCTGTAAGTTGCATCCTCTGAGGTATTTCCGATCATCTGATAGAGACGTTTTAATTTAGTTATAATTGTGATTTTTTTTATTAGTGATTAAATTTTGAATTGTTTTATATTTTGATTATTGTGGCGGTAAATTTATTTTTTTTATTATTTTAGTTTTGATTTTGGTTTCAGTTTTTTGGCTATGCTAAATTTTTTTGTTTCCATGCAGGGTGACATTGTTGTTTAACATGCAAGCTCCTAAGCAAGAAAAGTAAAGTAAAGGAAGTATCGAAAAGTAGGTGTTGTAAACTTGTAAAAGTGTACCTGGAAAGTCCTCTCATTCCTCCACCTGAAACTTTAGTATATTTTTGTAGTAAACATTTATAATTTGTAGGAAAGTAAAAGCTTATAGATAAGTTTGTTATAGGCCTACCAAATCCTATGTCATAACTTGATGGGTCCTATTTATTTATTTAAGAGATGCCTTCTTTTAATAAGTATGATAGGCTCAGTCGTCCTACAAGATATCCAGAAAACTCGTGAAAAGATCTAAAGAGTACCTGGATTTTCAACAACCCTTTTGAACTTTCTTGAATTCATTTGAGCTTATCATACTCACTAAATGATTCATCTATTTCATACCCTTATGTTCAATGAGCTAATATTTTAATTATCCTAAAAAGTGGGGTAGATATCACTTGATATTTCATTTATGAATTGTTTAAGTAGGGCATTTAGGGGCAAATTAATTTATGAAAATATTAAACCAATTTTGATGGGTTTGTAGTGTTTCAAATGTATTTTAAACAATTAATTTTGTTTTTCTTTTCTATACCTCATTAGTCAAATTTCAATTAAGCCTAGCTCACTACTAAGCCCTTAAGACTTTAGTGGGTATGTTTGGAATTTTAGGAAAATATTGACTTATGTGATTATGACTCTCTTTAATCCTTATGAAATTATTTAAATTATCATTAGACACCAATAAGGGGTATTAGATCAACACATTATTGACTTCCAAAGTCCAACCCCTAACTTCAAGGATCTTTTGGTTTTAATTATCTACCAAACTAATATAATTAATGAAATTACAAGTTTACCCTTTAATATGACAAATATGAGATTGGTTTCTACCATTTTACCAATTTCCCATTTTAATTAAGCCAAAATATTGATTAAGGCAAAATTCTTCAAAATTACAACTTTGCCCCTAAGGCCTTAACACTCCATAATTAATCAAATTTAATTCAAATAACTTAAAAATTTTAAATTACCCCACTTATGGATCAATTAAAACATTAGAGGAGAAAATGTGATTTTTCTTAACTTCAATTAATTTATATAATTATTTTTATGCAAAATAAGAATTTTCAATGAAAATTCACTAACATAGTAAAAATAAAAAATATGTCTCAAAGAAAATTACTGGAGGTTCATATAGACTAGACAATCATTATGACCAAATTTCATATTTTTTAGAATTTTAATCTAATTATTATAATTATTTCAATTTTTGGAGTGTTAATTAAATATTAAATATTATTTAATTGGAAAATTAAGCTTTATATTTTTAAAAATCTCTCTAAGGTCAAGAAACTTAGAGGACCAAATTTCATTTTTTTATTTATATTTTAATTATTTGAATTATTTTAGTGAGAAATTAAGGAAATTCCATTTTTTAGCCTTTAAAAATAATTTTAACACTTTAAAATATAACATCTTTATTTATAGAGCTAAGAAAATTATCCCAATTATTCTAAAGTGATTAGGAGGAAATTTAGAACATTTCCATCAATTTTATTAATTTTGTGAATTTTATTAATTTTTAATTATTTAAATATTAAAATGATGCTTAAAAATGAAAAAATTATTTTAATAACAGTTTTATTTTTCAAGGACTCTTCTAATCATATAAAACTCTTAAAATTAATTTGGTGATTTTTTGAAGTGTATTTTAATTATTAGAATTATTTTAATGTCAAAAGTGTTATTTAACTTAGAAAATTCATTTAAGTAGCTAAATCAACTCCAATTGACTTGAAATTTTTATGAGGAATTCCTCTGACTTTAAATTATAGTAAAGAATGGTTTTTATGTCATTTAGATTAATATTTAACCCAAATTAATTTTATTTATTTTTTAGGGTTTAATGGCTATTAAGATTATTCTTAGTGAGTTAAAACAAGTTTGTATTTTTCCTATGTTCCTCTAGTCACAATGAACCTACTAAAATTTAGTTTGGATTTTTCTCATAAATATTTTAATTATTATAATTTTTATACCAAATTAGACACCTATAAATTGAAAAATGGATATCTCTTCATAAAGTTCTCCCCTCACCTTGGAAAAATCAGGGAAGATCTAAAACAACAGAGAGAACAAAATCCCTAAGCTTCAAGCCATAGTGAAATATGCATGCACAGGAAGAATCAAAAGACTTCAGACTATATTTAATTAATTAAAAATAAAATACAAATCAAATAAACTTCAAACTAATTCCACATTTTATCCTCTATTCACTGAGCAAGAAGGTATTTTTATTTTATTTTTCTGATTTTTCTACACCAAGTTATGATTTTTTAAAATTTCCCTGATTTAATTAATTCAAAATATTCCTATTTTCACACTTAAACACGTGGCGCCACCTCAACCTCGGCAGCTCTGAAGCCCCCTTGCATCGCTCCGCCATTGACCCTGCCTTCTGACTCAGCTGCCACACAACCACGCTTTATGGATTATCTCCTCATCTGGCGCAATCCCAACCGTTCATTGAATACAAGTGTGAGTCAACGGTTGTGGGTCATCGACTTCACCAGGTTCATCCTGAGCACCGTCCACCTTCTAGCCTTAATAACTCAAGTTAGACTCAACCAAATCACATGGGGTTTAATTCTAGAGCTTCATCTAAGCATGAAGAACCTATATATACGGCTTATACGGTATAAAATACAGTACACATATATGGAGAACGAAGAATAGCTTGGGAGGAAGGTGAAGTTCAATACCTTTGTCTGAGAAGGGAGGCCTCAATCAGATGGTTGTAGCAACTTCGGTTGGTCCCAGCAAACCTCCAGAAGAAGTATTTTGCCCTGATGAAATGTCTGGACCTGAATTCAACCAAGGCCGTTTTCAGGTGTTGATCAAAGTATGGGGTAGAGGCTCTCTGTGATGGGACTTTTATGGTGAAACTTCTTCTTTCACTCTGGTAATGGTGTAGAGCAAGTTGGTTTGGAGTTTTAGGTAGCGGGGAGATGTAATTGCAACTTTCATGGTTTCAGCTGAAATTCCAGTGGGGAAATTAGCTCAGGGTAGTGGGGATGAGTGGCTGAAGGTAGTGGAACTACACTCAGGGGGGTTTGAAGAAGCTCAGGTGAAGTTTTGGCAGGGTTTCCTTAAGAAAATTTCAGCACCCTCTCTCTGCCATGAAAAGCTCTATTTATGGCCATGGCTGCCTGGTGGAGCTCAGGGGGTCAATGTGGGTGGAAATGTCTGCTTAGGTGGAAGGTAGATCAGCCTTGTTGAGCAGTCAAAGCTAGACAGCTTAGGTAGGCTCAATTGGTTTTATTTGTCTTGAGGTGGCTCTCGGTTTGAGCACCTTTGGTGACTATGCCGGCCGGCAAGGCTAGAGAAGGTGGCCAGTGGTCGGGTGAGCCAGTGGTCGGGCCATAAGTTGGGTGGCTTAAGTGGTTAATGCATTCAGGCAAAATATCCCTAGTTTTTACCCATTTAAAGAAGATGGTCCCCTAATTTTGGGGATCCTTGATCCAGCTCCACTAGAGTGGGCTAGGTGGATCTAGGGTGGTTCCTAGGGTTCACTTGGTGGTTGTGGTGGACTTAGGTTAGTCCCATTTGGCTTGGTTTGCTTAATTTGGCTCATGGGTTCAATTTGGGTCACTTGGATTCAAATTGGGCAAGGTTAGGGTCAAGCTTGGGTTAGGTCTAATTGGTTGTTCAACATGGTGTGTATGATTTCTATAAAGAGTTTGGGAGAGGATTGGAGTGGTTTTGAATTGGTTTTGGGAGTTAATTTAGCTTAAATTGGGTATTTGGTCAATTTTGGGTATGTTGGGTTAGCTTAGGCTAGGTTAGGGTTAGATCCAAGGCCAATTGAAGGTTCAAAATGGTCTATGGGGATATTAGGAAAAATTTTCAACATTAATTGGGTGGAAATTTTAGAGCTAAGGCATTTAATTTGGTGGAATTTGGGTATGTGACACATTTGGGGCAAATTTGGGGATTTTAGGTTTGGTTTGACTTGAGTGAGGTTTGGGCTCAAATTTGTGGCAATTTATGGTTCAATTTGGTTTAGGGTAATGTCAAGAAGGGTTTTGGATATTAACTTAAGGAATTTATTGGTTCAAGGGGTTTAATTTGAGGGAATTGGGCCATATAGTCAAAATTGGGCTTTCTGGTTTGGGTTGAAATTGAGTTCAAATGTGGGTCAAATTGGGTCTAAATTTGGTTTAGATTAATATTGGGGATGATGAATTTTGGTTTGGAATAAAAATTGGGCAAGATTGGGCTCGATTGGATGGACATTGTGGGTGATTTGGGCAATTTGGGGCTTTTGGTCAACATGGGTCAATTTGATCAAATTGGGTCAAATAAAGTGGTTTAAATTGAAAGTAGGAATATTTGGAGGGTTTTGGGAATTTTTGGGAATTTTTGGAATTTTTGGAATTTTTGGGCTAGGATGGGCATTTTGGTAATTTTGGGTATTTTGGGAATTTTGGTAAATTGGAGGGGCTTTGGGTATTTTGAGTGGTAAGGAATGTTTTTAATGATTTTTGGGAGATTTTTGTAATTTTGGTTGATTTTGAAATTTTTAGACAAAATTAGGGCTTTAGGGGTAACTTGGTCATTTGGTGGAGTTTCAGGGGTAAGGGGTCAAAAGTTGGTTTTTTTTGGTAAATTTTTGAGTTTAGTGAGATTTATGACCCATTTGAGCCATGGACCAAGGGAATTCCCCATTTGGATCTGCCACCTACTGGTACTATTCAAACCCCAACCTAGGGCTAAGATCTTGGGGAAACCACTCACATGAGTTTCCAAAGGAATAGGGGATCAAGTGTGGAGAGGTTTGGTTTAGGGTTGTGAGGTAGTGTGATGTGTAAATGTGTGTGTGAGCCTCACCCAGACCACCCAGGGTAAGTTCTAAGGCTTGATCATCCTATAGGGAACTCCTCTTAAGCTTCCTAATGCTTGTCTCATCCTCCTAAATACTTAGAGGTTAGAGTTTAAGCATTTGAAATTTTCAAGTGAAGCAAAGAAGTGTTTTAGATTTCTATGGGATGAGGGTTCCATTGCTAGTCCTCTAAGATAGTCACCAGGAAAGTCCTGTGGCTAGACCCTAGGCTATTCTAAAGAGAGATTAGACCTCAACCTAAAGTGAGGTCAACAATCTCCTTTGAGGATCAACCCTGGGTTTGCAGTTCTCTTCCATAAGGGTTCTGTGGATACAAATTGAAGGTTTGATTCCTTTAATATCAGTTATGGTCCATCCGAAGGCTTTCTTATATTTCTTTAAAGTTTCAAGCAAACTCTCTTCTTCTTCGGTAGTTAATTTCGAGGAAATTATAACATTCAAGGTTGAGGAATCACCTAAAAGGCATATTTTAAATGTTTAGGAAGTAATTTCAATTCAAGTTCAGGAGGTTTTTCAATTGATTGACAAAAAGATTCATATTTTTTTGTCATGTCCAAAACTTTAAAACTTTCTTGAACATAATTTAAATCTTCCTCAATAAAATCATCAGAATATTGTGTTTCCTCTTCTTGCTCGTGTTCCAACTTTTCACTTTCAGATTTCTCTTCATAAGTTGCATGAAAATGACATTCACTCGGATATCTCATTACATCCATCCTGAAACTTTCATCATCTTTACCTTTTCTTTGGATATTCCATTGATTTGAAATATTAAATGTCACGGTTTGATCATTGACACACATAGTTAATTTCTTTTTCTGCACATCTATCATTGCTCTTTCTATAGCTAGGAAAGGTCTCCACAAAATAATAGGTATCTCTTTATCTTTTTTCATATCTAACACATTGAAATCAACAGGAAAGCTAAATTGATCCACTTTTACTACATCTTCTCTAACTCCTTTAGGATGTGTTATCGAACGATTTGCTAACTGCAGAGTTACAGTAGTCGGGGTTATTTCTTCTAATCCCAGACTTTTAAATATAGTAATGGCATAAGTTTAATGCTTGCACTTAGATCACATTAAGCATTCCCATAAAATCTATCTCTAATAGCACATGGAATTGTGAAGCTACCGAGATCATTAAGCTTTTTAGGAATTTTCTTCTGAATTATTACACTGCATTATTCACAAAGTGCAACCGTCTCATTATCTTCAAACTTCATTTTTCTATTGAGAATATCCTTCATAAACTTCACATAGTTTGGCATTTGTTCTAAGGCTTCAGCAAATGGAATATTAATTGTAAGTTTCTTAAAAATTTTCATGAATTTTGAAAATTTCTTATCCAACTTTTGTTGTCGAAGTCTCTGAGGAAATGGTGGTGGTGGCTTTTCTAAATCAATTTTTGGTGGAGAAATAGGTCTTTCCAAACCTTCCAGAGCATCCTCTTTTGGTTCTTCAATATCTTCTTTCTCAACTTCAATCTCTTTTTGAACTCTACCTTCCAACTCGCTTCCACTTCTCAATTAAACAGCTTTTACTTGCGCTTTATTTTTATCCCTTAGATTTATCTCTGTATTACTAGGAAGTGTTCCTTGGGATCTATTACATAATGAATTAGCTATTTATCCCAATTGATTCTCAATATTCCTAATTGCAGCTCCTTGGCATTGCAATTGATTTCACATTTGTAACACCACTTCATTTATAGACAACTTCTTCTCTTTAGATTGTGAAGTATTTTTAAAACCTAGAGGATAAGTAGGTCTATAATTATTATTACCTTGATTGTTCTAGTTCCTCAATGGGTTTACCTGATTGCTCCCCCATTGTTGATTACTACCACCATGATTATTGGTATTCCAGTGAAATATTGGATAGTTCTTCCAACCTGGATTATATTAATTAGAATATGGGTTATTAGGCTTATTTATGGCATTCAAAGTTTCTAATGATGTTTGACAATGTACTATTTAGCCTAATGAATATTTTAAATTGGTTGAGAAAAATTCATTCCAAATTGGTCTATCTTCCTTGAAATTGCAACAACTTGATTTGCTAATATTGCAATAGCATTAAATTCATGAATATTGGCTACCTTTTTGGATTTACTCTCTCAGAAGGTCATTAAAAATTATTTGTAGTCATTTCTTTAATTAAAGCATAAGCGTCATTATACTGTTTAGAAATCAATGAACCACCAGCAGTAGCATCAATAAAAGATCTAAGAGATCCAATTAATCCATTATAAAAGGTTTAAATTATTAACTAATCTGGTATCAAATGATATGAACACTTTCTTAGGAAATCATTAAAATGTTCACATGATTCATAAATAGATTCCCCTTTAAACTGACAAAAAGATATAATATCATTTCTAAGCTTTGCAGTTTTTTATGGTGGAAAGTATTTAGGAAGAAATTTTTGCGATAAATCACCCCAAGTTCTGATAGATCCAAGTGCTAACGAATGTAACCATATCTTAGCTTTATCTCTTAATGAAAAAGGAAAAACTCTGAGTCTCATAGCATCATCTGAAACACAATCATATTTAAATGTAGCACACAATTCTAAAAAATTGGCAAGATGTAAATTTGGATGTTCAGTTGGTGCACCCCCAAACTGATTATTAGATAACATTTGGATAATAGCAGGTTTAAGTTCAAATAAATTAGCCACTACAACAGGATTTTGAATACTACCATGAAATTCATCTACTGTAGGGTTAGCATAATCTCTTAAAGGTCTAAATTCTTGATGGATTTCAGCATTTTAATTATTTTGATTTGGCATTTCTTAAATATTTGTATATTTTTCTGTTTTTTTTTTATTTTTCTGATTTACTTATAATTTTTTCCAATTCAGAATCTTAAGGCACAAGTCCTTCAGAACCTGAACTACACATACACTATTAAAAATCACAATAAAATAAAATAACACAACAAAAACAACAACTTTCTAAAATAAATCTAACCAGTTTAAATAAGACTTTAAAAAGTAAAAATTAATTTTTCTTAAAATTTTCTTTCTTTTCCCGGCAACGGTGCCAAAAACTTGATCCATGTTATTTATGCTTACATTTTATATATGAATTAATACTTCTATTTAATGATATATCTTTCTTTACAACGATGCCAAAAAATTGATGTCAATGTAAATAAGAGATTTAAATGATATTTTAAAATGGGATACTATGCAAGTATACGTATCATTATTAAGTAATATAGGACTTCTGATTAAGCCCCGAGATATCGAATCAACAGGGAAAGTGTTATAAATTTATATTTTTAGCAAAGAAAACAGAAAAATAGCTTTTTACTTCTTTTTAGAAAAGATCTTACCCAAACTAAAGACAATATTTTAGGAAATAAAATTTGATTCTTTTTATTAATTTTTATAATTTGAAATGAAAGTAAGCAACCACTTTAATTAAATTTTTGTAAGATGAAACCTAATGTAAATGAAGTATCTTTTTTCCTTCTTATGAATCAATAATAAGTCATGGAATTTTGTTGTGGAAGGATGCTAAATGTGTTGTGCCAAATAAATTATATTCTTTGTCCTTACTAGAGATGTTATAAAGAACATAGATCAATCTATTATTTTATAAATCTTGAAGACGGGTCAGGCAAGAAAGAAACTAGCTCTCACTCTAGAGTTCCCTCTTCTCCCTCCACCTAAGGGCTAACATCTTGTATCAAAACATAAAACAATAAAGCAAATTTGGGACTTTAGCCTGTCACTCTAATATCCTCTAATTCTACACCCATCAATGTATATCTCCTTATCTATTTGCATTCAATCATATGGACTGCATTCTCACTCATATAATCTCATGTGATTCTTACCAATTGTTGACTGAGACAATACAATACTTGGTCTTACATGTTCTCACAACAATTTTTAACATCATAATTGGCCAAATCAAGAAGTAAATGAAGTGCAAGATTTTAAATCATTATAAATTCTTCCACATTGATTTTGTATACTTCACACAACATTCTTTCATATCTTTATTACTTCATCATTTTAAGGAAAAAGATAAAGAATACTACTCAGAATTCATGGAGAAAATATAATCACAACTTGGTTTAAAAGTAGAAATCATAGTGAAAACACAAGAAATATTAATTAAAAAACAAATGTAATAACAAAGATAAAGACTTATCTGAATATCCTCTCCACCAAACTCTTGAATTTCCATTGAAAATTTTGCTTTCCCTTACAAGACACCTTACAGGTTGGCAGCCAACTCAAAGGACTCTAATTCTCACTTCTAATCCTAATACAAACTATAGTAAAGTAAAGTAGAAATGGTGAAGTGGAGTGGTGTGTTTATAAAATAACTCTCTTACACAATAAACATAAAATACACTCTTCAACATCAACCCACAACACTTACATCCAACTCACTTTTTTGATCTTCAAGTCCTCTTTTATAATTTTCCAATAGGTGTCTTCGTATCTCTTTAATTTGTGTTCAGATTCAATGTATGTTCCAAAACATGCATACATTCAAGAGTATTTTGAAATGAATTTGGCGCCAATAGGAAGTTACCCACGTTCTTACCAAGAGATGCCTCAAATACCTCTTCAAAATGGAGCCAAAAATTAAATAACTCCTCTTTAGTAACTATCGCGGGTTAGCGCAAGGTCTCAGCGCTTATCCACGGTGCATAAGCTCCAGATCTAGGCGCATAGCCTTGGGGCCTTGGCGCGTAAGCGCGGGTTCCGGCGCTTAGCCGCCACAGATCACTTTTTCAATTTTTATCCATTTTTGCTCCAAATTTGATCCTCTTTCACTTCTTTCATCACATTCAACCATTTAATCATACCTACAAGAAAATACACAAATTTTTTTCCATTAAAGTGTAATATCATCAAAAATTGGTATAAAAATATGCATAAAAACACTCTATATTTTAAGTGTATTAGCAGGCACACCTGCAAACCTATTTTTTCTACCTTTCTTTCATGCAATTTAATTAATTTCTGCAAAATTATATATAAATGTGTTGCAAAAGGGTAATCTTTTAGCTGGAGTGCAAGAAGAGGACTGGTGCGCTTTATATTATTACATTGCAATTTACTTTCATTTATTTACCAGTGTTTATTTTCTCGCTTTTTACTTTTCAACACTTTTTATTTTCTGCGATATATGACAGCAAGCATGTTAAATTAAAACCTAAAACCAAAATTCAATTCACAATAGTAAAAATATAAGACAGCTCAAATTTTAATCATAAACGAAACAAAAAAACAATAATTACAACTAAATTAAAACGTCTATTTGGATGATCGGGAATCCCTTGAAGGAGGCAACCTACGACGGCTAACGAGATTTCCCCCTGTCTCGATGAACTTTCTGAGTTAATTTAGTTGAGTGTGGTAAATTCATCTGGACTAAGTGAATCAGAAAAAATAGTGGTTCTGGAATGAGAGAACCATGGGATCCTAACCGGTATTGCTTTAATCAACTTAAATTTCTCTCTAATAAAATATTTAAATAATTGTGACAATTACACCAAAACTTGAACTCTAAACCTGACACTTCTCTCAACCTCCTCAATTTGACACTTCTAAACCTAAACCTGTTGCAACAAGGAGCTTGAAGCAAACACCGTGAGCAGCACAATGAGTTATGCAGCGGAACATCTTCGAGGGAGCAAACGGATGAGGACAGTCTACAATAGCAAATATTTTCCTTAAATTAAACAATAAGTCATAGGACTTCGAGGTAGTTCGTCTAGTACGACATAAACCCTCACCTTATCTTTTAGGCTTTTATACATCGTACAATATAAGCCCAAACTTATCTTTGGATTACGATATTGTCGTTCGGTATGACATAAACCCGCATATTTTTCAAGCTATCTGAATAATCGGTATCATACAGATGTAAGCCCTAAATAATTAAATTGATAGGATAAAACATTAAATAATATATTTGGAAAATCACTAAGGTTCATCTCAGGATCCGTGACATCCCTTAGCTTTACTTTTTCGGATTCTGAGAATAACTGCTCCAAGTTTGCACCATTTCTCATTTAAATTTCCTATTTTCCAACCTTGAGAAATCCTAAACCCTTTTTGAATTAATGAAGGCAATATTTCCTGATCATTATTAAGAGTTTTATTAAGTGACTTCAGTCATTTAAGATGTAATTAATTGTAGGGGCTTGTTCTTATAGGAAACTTTAAGAACTCAGCTTAATATAAACTTTTTTAATTTTTTATATTATATAGGGGAACTTGTCGGTCAACAAAACTGGTTTCACAGACTATAATGGATGTCATAAATTTTTTAGTTTATTTAACTGAGCCTCATTATTAAGTAACTTGTCTATCCTTCGGGGTAGATGCATAGCTTACGATATAGTGCTCATTTATTTAAACTATAGAATATATGTGATCGGTTCGGTCTCGTATTTTCTAAAATTGAAACATTACTTTTCAAGATTATATATATATATATTTAAAAATGAGTGTCGGGATATCCATTCTGGCAACCGACAATTTCTAATTTGGCAACCACCATCCCTATAAAAGAATTTCAATACACTAAAAATCTTTCCAACCAAAAAATCCCTTAAATCATTTTTTGTGTATTTAAAATTTGTTGAATTTTGGAGAATTTCAAATACATATTTTTATGTAAATTGTTTTCAACCACCGTTGTCATTGTTCGTCACCGCCACTCACCACCTGCCACTGCCTCCCGTCATCACCGTCAACCTTAGTCCGTCATCACTGCCACAGCAACCTGCCAATGCTTTTGTTCATTACCTGCTTCCGGACACCGCCGCTGCCACCACAGACCTTTAAAAAAAAAATTAAATATTTTTTTTTCCATCCTACTTCAAATCAAAACAAAAAAAAAAAAAAGAAGTCATAAGTTTAGTTTAAACCGAACCAACAACTCCAAAAAATTTCAAATACAATGCATGACTTCTACATTATATTTTATTTATACTATTATTTTTTCAAAAACCTAACAACCCCTAATTAACTAAACATATTAAACACCTTTTTTTCAACACCTGCAAAATAATCATTTACATTCTCAAATATAATACATTTTTTTGCTTAAAAAATTCAGCTATTTATAATTATCTCGATTGATGTTTTATAAAATAGAAGAGACTGTCCTTTACTCAAGAAAAATTATCTTACATCGTGTTAAATTTAATTCTAATTTTTCTAATCTGGAATATTTTTTTGTCACGCGTATTAGCAGAGCCTACCTAACCCCCACTTCTTGCAAATTGATTTTTTTTAATACTATTCGGTACTAACGTTAAATAATAATGCTAAACAAATACTAATCATAATATTAAACATTAGTGGAAGAACTTTTTCCGAGTTAAACTAAGAAAATCTCACCAAATCATATAAAATAACAGTAATCATGTAAAAAATTTAGATATTAGACATGTAAATACACAAAAATTTAGTGGAATGCATATAAATATTCCAAAAATCTTTTATACTGACGAACTGTATTATATTAATCATTATTAATATTAAACACAATATTAATACTGAACAAATACTAATCACAATACTAATCTGTCAAAAATGTAAGCTACGGTCAACAGCCAATAATATATCATCATATAAAACAAAGTATAACATTCCTCATATTATTAGAGATAGATAGAGAGCGAGAAGTCAGTGCAAACTTATAGGTTCGAAGTCTCTTCGACGTGGAAGCGACTTCCGATTTAACATGTTTGCTGCGGGCAAGTAACATATGGCTTGAATCATTATGCATTGTGAGATGGCTTGCACGCTATTTGCTTTCCCATTAAACCTAACCTTCTTTTATCTATAGTTTAGGCAATTTTATTAATTAGTTGATTATAATTATTTTGATTTAGGATAGGCTTGGGATAATTTCATGCAATTTTATATAGTCGCCACAATTGAAGAAACTGTTTTATTATCTTTTGTCTAGAAATTTTTGTAATTGGATGTTGTTTTTTACAATCAAATTTGTTAAAGTATAATGGACATAAGAAGGGGAAGGAAGTCTAAACAACAATTGCATAAATGCATACAAATATAGCACGAATATATGAATGTACTTTCGAGTAGATCTCAACCTAACTGATCAGACGTACGCTATGCTCAATACAAATTTAAGCTAAATCATGGCTCATTAATTTTGATGGAACAAAATCTCAATCAAAGTTAGAAGAAAAAATATGATCTTTAAGTCAAAGTTGGTATCCAGTAACTTGGGGGCTATTTGAGATCAATTTTGTTTTATCTTATTTATACTTTTACTTAAAATGAGAGATTCGATGTTAATTTTTAAAAAGACTCCAAAAAAAACTTTAGATGTTTTGAATTTTATTAAAAATAAATTAATTTTTTTAAAAAATAAAATATAAATACATGTAAAAAATTATTAAACAAATATCTTTTAAAAATAAAAACATAAACAAAAATTATCCCAAACAAGTTTCCGGAGTTTGCTATTTTATATATATATATATATATATATATATATATATATACATCCTTATCTATGCATGAAAAGGTGAATTTCATATTTTAAAAATTAAAAAAAATTAAATATTAAGGATTGGTCCGTATAAAGATAAAAGTTAAAGTTTAGGTTATATATATATATATATAAATACATAAAACTGAGTTGGTATGTAAGTAAATGCCCTTCAAATATAAAGCATTGATGCCGTCTACCAAACAAAAAAGTATAGAGTTAGCTAATCACACATCTTCCAAGGAAGCCCACAATTAATCCCTATCGTATTTACCGGGGAAACAATGCAATCCTAACATCATGACGTTTAAAAGACATACTAATACGCCACACCAACTTTGGTTTTGGAATTTATATATATATATATATATATACATAACATATCCAAATTAAATCGATCACACACAACTCAAACATTCAAATATTCATCAACAATCCCCAAATTGATCACCACTTTCACCTTCATTTCCCTCATTTTCCATCCTAAAGGTGAGAACTTGAGGATTGCAATATGGAAATTAGGAGGTTAGCAACCTTGGTTGGGTGCAACTATGCCAACACGAGGAATGAGCTCCGCGGCTGTATCAATGATGTGGAAGCCATGAGGGACCTCCTCATTGAACGGCTCGGATTCAATGCCAAAGATATAGTCGTCCTTACTGATGGCGCAGGAGCAGAGGTGCTTCCAACCGGCGTTAATATTCGACGGGCGTTAAGACGTATGATTGATCAGGCCAAATCAGGTGATGTCGTGTTTTTTCACTATAGTGGTCATGGGACGCTCATACCACAAGTGAAGCAGCAAGATGGTCGTCGCCGCCAGCGCGACGAGGCCATTGTTCCATGTGACTTCAATCTTATAACTGGTATGATTTCTAAAATGATGTTTTATATGTAAAAAAAGGTGGATATCAGAGAACATTTTGTATAGATGGAAGAAAAATTAATTTGGTCAAACAAAGCTTAAAATTTAAACCAGGTTTTAAGCCCGAAATAAAATTTTGGTTGAATTAAACGGAGCTACTGATAAACTCACATTATGCCAAGATATAGACAACTATAAATTAAGATGAAATATGTTTATTTAAAGTGTGTTGTGTGACTGCGTGTCTATATATATATATATATATATATATATATATATATTACATAATTTAAATCATACTAAATGATATGCAGACGTAGATTTCCGCCAACTAGTTGACCGTCTCCCTGAAGGCGCAACCTTCACCATGATCTCCGACTCCTGCCACTCAGGCGGCCTAATCCAAAACGAGAAGGAGCAGATCGGGCCCTCCACCTCCCTTGCATCATGCAACACCCACCTCGTTCATCAGCGATCCAAGTTCATACCATTCGACTCCATCCTCCACCATCTCTCCTCCATCTCCGGCCTCACATCCCCACACATAGGTGACCACCTCTCCACTCTCTTCGGCACCGAAGCCAGCCCCAAGTTTGTACCCCCCACAACTCTCCACCACTCATACATGGATCACGATGAGGTGCACAAGGATGGCGGTATTCTTGTCAGTGGATGCCAAGCTAACGAGACGTCGGCAGACGTGAGCCCGGATGTGGGGGAGGGAATGAAGGGGAAGGCATATGGTGCGTTTAGCAATGCGATACACACGGTGATGAGAGGGGAGGAGGAGAGGAGGATGAGTTATAGGGAGGTGGTGATGAAGGCGAGGGCGTTGCTTAGAGAGCATGGATTTGAGCAGCAGCATCCTTGCTTGTATTGCAGTGATGAGAATGCTGAGAAGCCGTTTCTGATGATGGATGAAGTAAAAGAGCTTGATGCATGATGTTTGCCAATGAAGAATTCGGGGGACGAGTGAGAGAGAGGAAATGAATGGATGCGTCTCTAATCATTTCTCTGTTATCAATTATATGTATGTCATTTGTTTATTCTATTTGTTGGAGAAATATGATGAGTCATAATAGTGATCTCATGCAAGACCAATGTACTGAAAATATATGGCTTGTTGATGTGAACTGTGGTTGCTAAAGAAGCTCCGACAAATATTGAAAGTGCTATTTATTTATACATGCTTAATTTAATTTAAATAGGGGGTAGAAATAAGACTACTTAAAACTAAATGATGTTTGTCCATAATCACTGTTGGGGTTGATTTCCTCATAGGCAATTAATGGCTTGTTCGGGCTGAATATGAGAACAGAGTTTGACGGTGATTGAACGGGTTATGTTTTAGGCTTGCCATCAATAAACTTGTATTCTTTGAGCTTGTTCTATGGAAGTAAGTCGACGTAAGCCAGGGTTGCCATACTCTTTTGGCTTTTTTGTAAGCCCGGGGTGCCATTCCTCGGTTAAGCTGTCCATTGTAACAACACTAGCTTGATGGAGCATATTGGCATAGGATATTTCATAAAAGCTACGGTAATGTTCAAGTTTATGGATCTAGATTTCATGTTTGCCACCACTGTATCATGGGATGGTTATGTGCATGGTTTCAGGTGTAACCCTACAAAGCCATGGACTCCCCTATGAGCAATGAAATGTTCCCATCGGTCGGTGTTCTTATCATTGCCGGGTCACAAGTACGGGATGCGAAAAGTGAGTTAGCTACTTATCTTCGTGTTAAAATTGAATTAGCAAGAGACAGACGACTCGAAGGATTTTGAGTTCGATCTTTAAAATATCATTATGAAGCATACAATCTGATTTAGCTTTTCACCAATAAAATTTTAGGTTTTGAATCTTTATTTTGTGTAAAGCATTCAACTTAATTTAGGATTCATGAATAAAAATTTAGATTGTTAATCTCAATCTTCTGTGTGAGATTTCTTTGAATGTGGCGCAAATGCGATATGAATTTACAATCTGCACTGGTGGATATCTCCACATTCTAGCATTTTAGGCCAAGACTTTCCAAATTCTGTTAATTTTTATTAATTTGATTCCACGTAGTTCTCTTGTTTGATTTTGATCAAATTTGTTACAACTAAATTTTGAAATGTGGCCAAACAAATGATGGATTTACTTACATAGCACTTTAAACATAAAAAATTACATATTTGGTACTTAAATTTTTAACTATTACAACAATTAGCACCCAATTAATAAGGTTAACATTTCTCGTCGACTTCGCCTTCGTCCATAGGCCTGCCTAAGTGCATTCTCATTAATGTTGGGCTCGCCAGCGCAGTAGCAATTGTCGCCACCTGACTCAGAGGCTTAAAATTTTCAATAGAGGTATGACACGATCAGACAATGAAATTAAATTTTATTATTAATTATAATTTCAAAAAAAAAAAAGTTTCTAATGATTAAAATTTAAATTAAACAAATAATAAATTTACCTTTTTATTTGCTAACCTCATTTTTTTACACATATTTTTTCCTCTATGATTCATTTTTTAATCAAAAGCTTAAACCTAAATGTTAACTTAAAATAATGGTGTGCTATCAATAGCTTCTAAATACTCATAAACTATAATAACATAATGCATAAGGAAGCAATATGTATGATAGTCGATCAAACATAAATCATTATAATACAGAAAACAGTTCACTAATCAAATATAAGCATTCAATAAATTCCATAACATTTAATTATAATGTGCTATATTTTTTATTATATAAAACATTTTTTTATATGTTTATCTCAGAAGCATCATTTAAGTTACATTAACTAAGATACTTTAATATCAATAATCTTTTCTAAAATACATTCACGAGTATTTTAGTGTCCTCAACTAGTACTAAAAAGATCTAAACCCTGTCATATTCAACATTCACATACAAATAATTTTATATACTTCATAATTTTTACATATTTCATATCACCAATATAAATAAATTAATAAATATACGTAAAAATAATGAGGTGTTTAACATGCATTCTAATATGACCAAAGCATCTAATAGCTGTGTTATATTATAATTAACTATGCAGCATCAATCTGTTTAAAAAATCATCAAATGTATACAGTTTGTAGAAAAAAAAAACATTACTATATTTTTAAATTAAGAATACTCGCATCGATCTCAGATGATTTCTATGGCTACATGTTCTATCTATTTTTCTCTCCTAAAAACCCTACAATCAAATATACAAGGTATTTTTGTTAATTTAAAATGATTTAACTCTCACTATTTACAAATTATTTATATTTATTTTACCTTTGTAAATCATCATTTTATTTTAAATATTTTAATTTATTTCTTTAAATAATATTATTATTCACGTACTATTAATTTAATATCAAGTATTCTGTCGTAATTTAATTATTATGATTCCAATTATGATTTAAATTTTCATCAATTAAATTTAAAATTTTAAAAGTTTCAATATTATACGAAGGTTAACCTTTAATAAATTTAATCCTCATTATTAAGTTATTTTAAAATTTCCAAATTAATACATAATTTAATTTACACATTTAATTATTATTTTATTTTGCATCGTAATCTTCATGTCACCGTATAGTTTTAACAATAATTACTGGCTTAAGTATAATCTATTTGAATGAAATAGCAGAGAGTTAGGGAAGGACAGAGATGAACAAAACTGCATGAAATCCAACAACTCAGGAGATATGGGATGTATGGTCAATTTGACCAGGATTCCATCAATTAGCTTCTACCAGTCTCGGCTCAACATACTTGCACTCACCGGGAAACCCCTCATTTCCAAGAAGCCCAGAATCAAGATCAAGGAGTGCACAGCATATATATATATATATATATATATATATATATATATATATATATATATATATATATATATATATATATATATATATTGTAACTATCATTCTTTTGTTTTGGTGGTGCGCTCTCAAAAGAAAAGTAAATTATTTTTCTTGGCTGAACTTACGAAAAATGCAGAGCAAAAATGTACCCTCTTTTCTCTTTAGCCGGTCGAAGAAGTCTGTCATTCATTCCTTTTAATTCATCATATAACATACAATAACAGTCAGAGATCCCTGGTACAATTGTCTCAATGCTCAAAACTTTGAATTATTTTCCTCTCTGACAAATAAGCATCATAAAATATATTTCAACAGTATTTCTGTATCATTTTCATTTTCAATTTTATTTTTCTTTTCTTTCTCCTATTTCGCTTGAACCAAACAAAAACTTCAGTGAATTCTCACTTTTAGGTGAACTAATGGGTTACATCATAATCCCCTTTTAAATAAGGACCATATTTAAACATATCCAAAATGTTTAAAATTTCTCATTATATTAAATCCCTACTCTGTTCATTTTTTGCGTTTAATAGCGCCCATTAAAGATCAACCCCATATCCCCTTAAGCAATAATAATATAAACAACAAGTAATTATCAAGTAAAAATCGCCATCTCATTCTCACTTTTGAGAACCTTAGAGAGAGAGAGGTCAGAGCAACCTTACAAAGGCTCAAGCAATAATGATATTTTTTTATTGGTTCTTTTAAAAATTTGGGGCATTTATATATATACCACCCAACTTTTATGTATTTACATATCTAGCATATATTTTTTATATTTATAACACTCAAATCTTTGATATCACATCAAAAAAATCATTATTAGTTTATATATATATAATTATGCAACTTTTTATGCATAGATAAAAACATGTATGTAAAAATTAAAATTTAGATGCCAGACATGTAAATTGATAAGAATTTAGTGGTATGTATGGAATCTTCTAAAAGTCTTTAATACTAATTAGTATTTAATTAATCAGTATTAATATTAAACACAATATTAATGCTGAACAAATACTAATTATAATTGGTAATATACTTCCGTAACAAGGAGACATAAAACACATTATGTAACTCATACATATGTGTTGATAGTGTTAGTCGGTATTCTACTTTCCCAATCTTCTCCACGATTTCATACATACCAATATATCGTGGACTTAACTTCCCAGGCTTTTCAAACAGCTTAACTCCTTTCATCAGACTAACCTTCAGAAGAACAAATACCCCAAATTTAAATTCCTCTCGGTGCTTTGCATTAACAAACCCAAACCAGATGACATAGCAAAAAGACAGCTTTTAGCACCATATACGGACATTATGAGTGGTAATGTCTTTTGGGTTGTCTAATGCATAGTCTTTGTGGACTTAATGAATATAATATTTAAATCATTTTTTAGTAGATTTCTAATAGTCTTCAACAACAACATTCTAATTTATTAAACCGATGAGATTCATCACGCAAATCACCTTTACCTGTCCCCCGATGCCGAAGAAGAACCAATTGTATGTTAAGTTGTCAAACTATGAATTCAAAATGAAGAAAGCATCTTTAAGGCATATCATTAGTAGTTAAGGCATCAAAGTTGACCAGAACAAGGTTAAAGTGGTAATCAGTTGGCCAAATCCAACTACTATTATGGAAGTTCAGAGTTTCCTAGGTCTGGCAGGTTATGACAAATAATTTGTTGAGGGTTTCTCTTAGATAGCAATGCCTTTTTCTAGATTGACTTAGAAGGTGTGAAATTTCAGTGGAAAGAATTCTGCAAGAAATCTTTTCAGAATTTGGTGATATGTTTGATGACAGCTCCAGTACTGACTATCCTTTCAGGGACAGAAAACTTCCAAATCTAAAATGATACATCTTTAAGGAGGTTTGAGTGTGTGCTTATGAAACACAGAAATGTAATTGCTTACGCTTTTGCACAATTAAAAAAATCATGAAAGTAATTATCAGACACACGATCTGAAACTAGCAGCATTCCTTTTTTTTTTTTCTTTGAAGATGTAGAGGCATCATTTGTATGGTGTCAGATGTGTAGTTTTCACAGATTACCAAAGCTTGAAATATAACTTCACATAGAAGGAGTTGAATTTAAGGCAAAGGAGATGGCTTGAGCTTAACAACGATTATGATATGGATATACATTATCACCCGAGGAAAGCAAATATTGTGGCAAACGCACCAAATAGGAAGGAAATTGACACTGCTAACTAGGTAATTGCACGACAAGAAGAATTGATTAAAGATACAAAATATTTTTAGCTATTAGTAATGACACCAATTGATGCTCTAATCAGATGATCATTCAGCTAACTTTGAAGGGCAGAATACAAGATGCATTGCCACATGACACAGAGTTTCAAAAAATATTAGACCAGGTGAATGCGAGTTAGATGGAGAAATATGAGATTGATGAAGAAAAGCTATTGAGGGATAAGAAAATAATAAGCATTCCTGATGTGAATAATTTGCACAAAGAAATCCTGCATGAGGCGCATTATTCGTGATACATGATACATCTAGAAAGCAACAAGATGTATCAAGAGCTTAAATGTTTATTATGGTGGCTAGGATTGAAGCACGGTGTAGCAGAGTTTGTAGCAAAGTGTCATACCAGTCAAATGGTTAAAGGCTAAACCGTAGAAGCCTAATAGGTTATTGCAACCGTTACCTATACAAAGTGGAAATGGAAGGACATTATCATTGATTTTGTGAAAGGGCTAGCAAGATCAAAACAGGTTTGTGTTGTTATATGGATGATTATTAATCATATGATCAAATATGCACATTTCTTATCTATCTGACAGATAGATTCTAAAGACAAGTTGGCCACAATTTATGTTGATAAAATTGTTCGACTGTATTGGGTTCCAAAGGCTATTGTTTCGTATCAAGATGGTAGATTCACATCCAAAATGTGGAGGAAAATTCAAGAGGCTTTACGTAATCTCTCCAAATCGTATGAACAACAATGGATGATCATCATATAAAAATAGATTTATCATTTTCAATTACTAGAATAGGGGAGAAAGATATAAGCTCGAACAAAAATTTTTAGTGAGCTTATTTAAGAAAAATTCTAGTTCTGATGATTAATGTTATATTAATCAGAATAAATATTAAATATATTACTAATACTGAAAAAAATACTCATAATACTAAATATTAATGGAAGAATTTTTTCTCAGTTAAATAAATAAAAGTCACCAAATCATATGAAGTACGAATAATCTTCATGTACAAATAGTCGTATCATCCTCACTTATATTTCAGAATCTCAGGAGAGAGAAATCAGCCTAACCTCATAGGCTCTGGCAAAAATTTATTTGAATATCCAACTTATAAATTTTATTTTCTTATATTTATACCACTCAACTCTTTAATCACATAAAAAAAAATTATTATTACAATTTTTAAAAATTAAATTATACAACATTAATGCATAGAGAAGGTAGCATATATATAAAAATTAAAATTTAGATGTTAGATATGTACATGTTGAAAATCCAATTTGATTTACAGCATTAATGTCTTTTCCTTTTATAGATTAGTGTGTAGTTGTACAATTCTTGCATAATTATCTATGTAATATAATAGGAAATAGCTGTAAGCAATTAGGTAATTTCCTTATTTAATATATAAGAGATTATGTAATTTCCTTATTGAATATATAAGCAATTAGATAATTTCCTTATTTAGGAGGTGGTATTCTTATAAATAGATGCATCTTGTAAAGCATCAAAGTATGAAGAAAGTATTTTCCTCTTAGTGGTATGTATATAAATCTTCTAAAAGTCTTTTATATTGACGAATAGTATTATATTAATCAGTATTAATATTAAACACAATATTAATACAGAAATACTAATCCCATACTAATCCGTCAAAAATGTCATCATATAAAACAAAGTATATCATTCTCATATTATTAGGGAGAGATAGAGAGAGAAGTCAGTGCAAACTTATAGGTTCGAACTCGTTTAAGTATGCAAAATTTACATTTCTTGTTTTTCAAGCAAAGTTTCTTCAAAGTGGAAGCGTCTTCCGATCTAACATTTTTGCTGCGGCTGTATCAATGATGTGGAAACCATGAGGGACCTCCTCATTGATCGGCTCGGATTCGATGCCAAAGATATAGTCATTCTTACTGATAAGACAGGAGCAGAGGTGCTTCCCACCGGCATTAATATTCGACGTGTGTTAAGATGTATGATTGATCAGATCAAATCAGATGATGTCATTCCTTTTCACTACAGTGGTCATGGGAAGCTCATACCACCGGCGAAGCAGCAACATGGTCGTCGCCACCAGTTCAACGAGGCTATTGTTCCATGTGATTTCAATCTTATAACCGGTGAGATTTCTAAATAGAAGTTTTATATATAAAAAATTGTGGAGATCAGAAAACATTTTGTATAGACGGGAAAAAAATTATTTTGGTAACGAAATCTGAAAAACTCACATTATGCCAATATATAGATAACTATAAATTAAGATGAAATATGTTTATTTAAAGTGTATATGTGCACTCGTGCATATGTGTGTATATAATTCAAAACAAATAAACGAAATCCGTAATAGAATACTAATTGCTCAATCTATGTAATTTATGGCATTTACATTCATAGCACTCAATTTATATAGTTTTGTATCTAACACCTAAGCTTTTGTTTTTACATTTATGCCACCGAAATTTTCACATGGCATCAAAAATAACACTATTTTAACTTTCAAAAAATGAAATACACATTTTTATATGTAAGTAAGGTGGTATATATGTAAAAATTGAATTATAGGTGTTTTAGATAATTAAATACATAAGAATCGAATTTTATGTACCTAAACCTTCCTAATTAATTAAGATTGTCATCCCCAAAATGACGAGCATCTTAATTAATTAACTTCTCTAGGCTACATTATAAAGAAAACGATTCTATAAAACTTTAAGCATGTAAAATTTACAAAAAAAAAAAAATGGCAGAAAATTAGTTGTCAAAGATTAGTACGAATTAAAAAAAAAATCTTAATTAGTGAATTGATTAAGATAATTAATTAAATAAAATTCTAATTTTTTTTCCTTTATAGCCCAACAAAAAGAATGGGATAAGAAAAAAGCCATTATTCTCATCAAAGCAGCTGTTTCCCACTAATTTACACGGAAATCATCTTCCCAACATAATCATTAGATTCAGTTTTAAAAAAAGTCCAATATTGCTTATCAACTTCTCAAATATTATGGATGAGATGGCGAAGATGATTGGACGTATTAAAACGCCTCACAAGCCTCTAATAATAATAATAATAATAATAATAATAATAATAAAGCTTTTATATTGGAAATTTAAATACATAGCACCCAATTTTTATGCATTTACATATCTCAGACTGGAACATTAATTTTTACTTCCTAAACATTTTTTCCCATGCATGAAAAGCTGCATTTCTAGATGGATTTACATAAATCTACCTTTTCATACATAAGAAGAAGGTTCTTTAACTATAAATATGAGATATGTAAATGCATGTGTGTTGCCAGCCGTGAGCTACTAGTAGAGCAGTCTCTTTAAAAGTCACAAGTCCCCTCAAGTCACTGGTTCGAATCCCCCTCTGGCTGATGATGACGAGGTGGACAATGATGGTGGTATTCTGCTCAGTGGATGCCAGACTAACGAGACATCGGCCGACGTGAGTCCGGCTGACGAAGATGGAACGGAGGGTAAGGCATATTGTGCGTTTAGTAATGCGATGCAGATGGCGAAGGAGAGGAGGATGAGTTATAGGGAGGTGGTGATGAAGGCGAGGGCGTTGCTTAGAGAGCAGGGATTTGAACAGCAGCATCCTTGCTTGTATTGCAGTGATGAGAATGCTGAGAAGCCGTTACTGATGATGGATGAAGTAAAAGAGCTTGATGCATGATGTTTGCCAATGCAGAATTCAGGGGAGGAGTGAGAGAGAGGAAATGAATGGATGCGTCTCTAATCATTTCTCTGTTACCAATCACATGCATGTCATTTGTTTATTCTATTTGTTGGAGAAATATGACGAGTCATAATAGTGATCTCATGCAAGAACAATGTACTGAAAGTATATGACTTGTTGATGTGAACTGTGGTTGCTAAAAAAGCTCTGACAAATATTGAAAGTGCTATTTATTTATGCATGCTTAATTTAATTTAAATAGGCGTTAGAAATAAGACTACTTATAACTAAATGATGTTTGTCCATAATCACTGTTGGGGTTGATTTCCTCATAGGCAATTAGTGGCTTGTTCGGGTTGGACATGAGAACAGAGTTTGACGGTGATTGAGCGAGTTATGTTTTAGGCTTTCCATCAATAAACTTGTATTCTTTGAGCTTGGTCTATAGAAGTAAGTCGATGTGGACGAGTCTCCCATCTAATGGCGAGTATTAAACCTGATTCAAAATAGTTTTGAAGAAATGGTTCATCAAATACTTGATATTCTATTTGAGGGGGATTCAAATTGCTACTTATGATTGCATGATCATTGTTGATACTCTGTGTAAGTCGTCGTATTTGGAAGGGCAGAATCTAGTTTGAAATGCTCGAAGAAACTCCACCTTAGGTTCACACTCCTTTGGTTTTTTTGTAAGCTAGGGGTCTCATTCCTCGGCTAAGTTGTCCATTTGTAACGACACTAGCTTGAGGGAGCATACTGGCAATTGGATATTTCATAAAAGCTATGGTAATGTTCAATTTTAGGGATCCAGATGTTATGTTTGCCACCATTATATCATGGGATGGTTATGCTCGTGGTTTCAGGTGTAACCCTACGAAGCCATGGACTCCCCTATGAGCAATGAAATGTTCCCATCGGTCGGTCTTCTTGTCATTGCCAAGTCACAAATACGGGATGCGAAAAAGTGAGTTAGCTACTTATATTCGGAAGAGAGAGACAACTTGAAGGATTTTGAGTTTGATGTACAATCTGATTTAGCTTTTCACCAATAAAATTTTAGGTTTTTAATCTTTATTTTGTGTAAAAATTTAGATTCATGAATAAAAATTTTCACCAATAAACTTAATATAGGATTCATGAATAAAAATTTAGATTGTTAATCTCTATCTTCTGTGTGAGATTTCTTTGAATGTGGCGCAAATGCTATATGAAATTACAATTTACACTGTGGATATCTCCGTATTCTAGCATTTAGGCCAAGACTTTCTAAATTCTGTTGATTTTTATTAATTTGGTTCCACGTAGTTCTCTTGTTTGATTTTGATCAAATTTGTTACAACTAAATTTTGAAATGTGGCCAATCAAATGATGGATTTAATTACATAGCACTTTAAACATAAAAAATTACATATTTGGTACTTAAATTTTTAACTATTACAACAATTAGCACCCAATTAATAAGGTTAACATTTCTCGTCGACTTCGCCCTCATCCATAGGCCTACCTAAGTGCATTCTCATTAATGTTGGACTCGCCTGCACAGCAGCAACTGTAGCCACCCGACTCAGGAGCTTAAAACTTTCAATAGAGGTATGATGCGATCAGAAAATGAAATTAAATTTTATTATTAACGCTAATTTCAAAAAAAGAAGTTTCCAATAATTAAAATTTAAATTAAATAAATAATAAATTTACCTTTTTATTTGCTAACCTCATTTTTTATACATATTTTTTCCTCTATGATTCATTTTCTAATCAAAAGCTTAAACCTAAATGTTAACTTAAAATAATGTTGCGCTATCAATAGCTTCTAAATACTCATAAACTATAATAACATAATGCATAATAAAGTAATATGTATGATAGTCGATCAAACATAAATCATTATAATACAGAAAACAGTTCACTAATCAAATATAAGCATTCAATAAATTCCATAACATTTAATTATAACGTACTATATTGTTTATTATATAAAACATTTATTTATATGTTTATCTCAGAAGCATCATCTAAGTTACATTAACTAAGATATTTTAATATCAATAATCTTTTCTAAAATACATTCACGAGTATTTTAGTGCTGTCAACTAGTACGAAAAAAATCTAAACCCTGTCATATTTAACATGCACATACAAATAATTTTATATAATTCATAATGTTTACATATTTCATATCACCAATATCAATACATTAATAAATATACGAAAAAATAATGAGGTGTTTAACATGCATTCTAATATGACCAAAGCATCTAATAACTGTGTTATATTATAATAACTATGCATCATCAATCTGTTTAAAAAATCATCAAATGCATATAATTTAGAAAAGAAAAAATCATTACTATATTTTTAAATTAAGAGTACTCACATCGATCTCAGATGATTTCTATGGATATATGCTCTATCATTTTTTCTCTCCTAAAAACCCTACAATCAAATATACAAGGTATTTTTGTTAATTTAAAATGATTTAAATCTCACTATTTACAAATAATTTATCTTTATTTTACCTTTGTAAATCATCATTTTATTTTAAATATTTTAATTAATTTCTTTACATTACGTTATTATTCACGTAATATCAAGTATTCTGTCATAATTTAATTATTATGATTTAAAATTTCATCAATTAAATTAAAATTTTTAAAAGTTTTATTATTATACGAAGATTAACCTTTAATAAATTTAATCCTCATTATTAAGTTATTTTAAAATTTCCAAATTAATACATAATTTAATTTACACATTTAATTATTATTTTATTTTGCATCGTAATCTTCATGTCACCATATAGTTTTAATTATAATTACTGGCTTAAGTTTAATAAATGTGAATGAAATAGTAGAGAGTGAGGAAAGGACAGAGATGAACAAAACTGCATGAAATCTAACATCTTAGGAGATATGGGATGTATCGTCAATTTGACCAGGATTCCATCTATTAGCTTCAACCAGTCCCGGCTCAACATACTTGCACTCACCGGGAAACCCCTGATTTCAAAGAAGCCCATAATCAAGATCAAGGGGTGCAACAGCATATATATATATATATATATATATATATAACTATCATTCTTCTGTTTTGAAGGTGCACTCTCAAAAGAAAAGTAAATTATTCTTCTTGGTTGAACTTGCGAAAAATGCAGAGCAAAAATGTATACTTCTCTCTTTAGCCGATCATAGATGTCCACCATTCATTTCTTTTTATCCATCATATAACATACAATAACAGTCAGAGATCCCTGGTACAATTGTCTCAATGCTCAAAACTTTGAATTTTTTTCCTCTCTGACAAATAAGCATCATAAAATATATTTCAACAGTATTTCTGTATAATTTCCATTTTCAATTTTATTTTCCTTTTCTTTCTCCTATTTCGCTTGAACCAAACAAAAACTTCAGTGAATTCTCACTTTTAGGTGAACTAATTGGTTTCATCATAATCCCCTTTTAAATAAGGACCATATTTAAGCATATCCAAAATGTTTAAAATTTCTCATTATATTAAAACCCTACTTTGTGCATTTTTTGCGTTTAATAGCGCCCATTAAAGATCAACTCCATATCCCCTTAAGCTTCATCGCAACAAATGACTGTCACTCAATCCCTTTAATTTCATATTGAGTTCAACTTTTTCTTTTCATAAGCAAGCTTCTAGTTTTAAAGGTAAAGCCTTTTTTCATTTTCATTCATGATGAGATACTTCAACTTGCTATACTATTTACCACTTAATTGTTGAAAAATTTTTCCCAGGTCATCTGAACTTGTATATCATTCACTTATTCATGCTAGATCTTCATTTGATTGCTAAATATTCACATGGACTCGTTAATTATTGTCATTTCAGTTTCAGACTTTTTTTAATAATAATAGTACATCGGTCTCTTCTCTCATCGTTCCTACTAGTGGTTATCCAAAGTGTTGTGGTATATATAAAATAAAATAGAAAGATCGAAGATAAAGCAAAAAAATAGAACAAGAAAATTCACACCAGAAAAGAACAGTGGAACACACAGATTTACATGGTTAGGCAAATTTCCTACGTCCACGGAATTGCAGAGGATTTTATTACTTAAGGAACTTACACCATCGATCAAGTTGAATTACAAGAAAGAACACTCTATTCAACTTTCTCTCTCTCTCTCTACACGTGATCCACCTCTTCTTCATCTTCTTCTTTCTCTATCTACATCTCTTCTTGAGAGAGTTACAGCAAAAGAAGCAAGAAACAGAAAGGGAAAGGGAAGCCTTGCCTGTTGCGATACCACCTTGCCTCTATTTGCTTTGCCTTTTGTTTTGCTCACATTAGAAAAGAAGTAGGTTATTTTAATTTTAATTCCTTCTTCTATTACTCTAGAAATGGTGGGACCCACCTAAGCAAAGAGTTGCGCCTCTTGCAAGAATAGGAGGCAGGAATAGTTGGAAGAGGTGACAAGCAGAAATATATATATATATATATATATATATATATATATATATATATATATATATATATATATATATATTTGTTTAAACGAGCTCCACATAATCAAATCTCCCACTTGGAGACCGGTACACAGGCTACAATGTCTTTTTTATCCTCAAACTGATATCCTTCTCCTATGCAACTCAAGACCCCTGTCATCAACCTAGAAGACCAACTGAAGCTGCGCACAACTTCAGTTTCTCAAAAGTAACACTCTTAATCAACATGTTAGCTGTGTTTTTGCTTCCACAAATTTTCTTAAACAACAATTGTCTATCATCCAACAATGACCGTATGAAGTGATACCTGGTCTGAATGTGCTTGGAACTGGTCTAAAATTTTAGACTGGTCTGAATGTTAGATTCCTGACAAGGAATATGGTACTCTGATTATCACTATAAAGAATGCCCTTCTGATTCTTCTTGCCCAATTCTTTCAAAAAGCTCTGTAGCCATATCATATACTTTGAAGCCTTTGACACTGCTATATAAACAACTTCTGTAGTTGACAACAAACTGTCTTTTGCTGATTAGAGCCCAATGACACTGCTATGCCACCAAGAGTATAAATATAGCTCGTAGTACTTCTTCTGGTATCAATGTCTCCAGCTAGATCGGCATCAACATAGCCCTGTACCTCTAAACTCTTTCCTGAGAAACACAAGCAAGTTTCTGAAGAGTCTCTTAGGTACCTCAAGATCCACTTCAGAGCTTCCTAATGTTCTTTTTCAGGATTACTCATTATCTACAAACAACTCTCACTGCATGGGCGATATCTGGTATGGTGAAACCATAGCATGCATAAGTGAACCAATAGCTGAAGCATAAGGAACCATAATCATGTGGTATCGTTCTTCCTCTGACTTGGGTGATTGATTCTTGCTGAGTTTGAAATGATTGCCCAAGGGTATGCCAACTGGTTTGGTCTTATCCATATTGAACCTGCTAAGTACCTCTTTCACAGTCTCAACATGTCTCTGACTCTATCTCTGACAATTGTCATGCAATGGATTTGTTTTGTCACTCCCAAATCCTTCATTGCAAAGTGCTCATACATCTGCTCCTTCAGATTATTGATCTCATCAATACTAGCCCCTACAATAAGCATATCATCCACATAACACAGTAGAATGAGTTATTCCCCATTTTGATCCTCCATGTGCTGGTACTAACTAAACCCTAGCTTGGGGCTAAGAGCTTGGGGAAACCACCCACATGAGTTTCCAAAAAAAAAGTAGGGGATCAAGTGTAAGAATGCTTGATTTAGGGTTGTGAGGTAGTGTGTGAGAGTGTAATGTGCAAGTGTGTGTGTGTGAACCTCACCCAAACTGTCCAGGGTAAGTCCTAAGGGAACTTCTCTTAAGCATCCTAATGCTTAGTCTCCTCCTCCTAAACATTTAGAGGTTAGACCTTGAGCATTTGATAACTTCAAGTGAAGCAAAGAGGTGTTTTGAATTTCTATGGGGTGAGGGTCTCATCACTAGTCTTCTAAGATAGTCATCAGAAAAGTCCTATGGCTAAACCCTAGGCTATTCTACAGAAAGACTAGACCTCAACCAAAAGTGAAGTCAACAAGTGCGTAGCCCCCTCTTGCTGTAGATTGATTTTTTTTTTATGAGCTGGATTATTGGATTAATAAAATTATACTAATGATTAATATTAATCAGTATTAAGTTTAAATAATAATAAAACTAAGCAGATACTAATTATAATACCAAACATTGGTGGAAGAAGCAACGACTAATAATCATCAAATAAAAGTAGATATATCATTTTCATTTATTAGAATGGAAGAGAGAGGCAGCCAGAGAATTCAGTGCAGCTTTAGATACTCGAAAAACATATTTTTAAAGAGCGTATTTAAAGAAAAATTCTTATACTGATGATTAATGTTTTATTAATCAATATTAATATTAAATACAATATTGATAATGAAAAAATACCCATAGTACTAAACATTAATGGAAGAATTTTTTCTGAGTTAAAAAAAAATCTAACCAAATAATATAAACAACAAGTAATTATCAAGTAAAAATCGCCATCTCATTCTCACTTTTCAGAACCTTAGAGAGAGAGAGGTCAGAGCAACCTTACAAAGGCTCAAGCAATAATGATATTTTTTTATTGGTTCTTTTAAAAATTTGGGGCATTTATATATATACCACCCAACTTTTATGTATTTACATATCTAGCGTATATTTTTTATATTTATAACACTTAAATCTTTGATATCACATCAAAAAAATCATTATTAATTTATATATATATAATTATGCAAATTTTTATGCATAGATAAAAATATGTATGTAAAAATTAAAATTTAGATGCCAGACATGTAAATTGATAAGAATTTAGTGGTATGTATGGAATCTTCTAAAAGTCTTTAATACTAATTAGTATTTAATTAATCAGTATTAATATTAAACACAATATTAATACTGAACAAATACTAATTATAATTGGTAATATACTTCCGTAACAAGGAGACATAAAACACATTATGTACCTCATACATATGTGTTGATAGTGTTAGCCAGTATTCTACTTTCCCAATCTTCTCCACGATTTCATACATACCAATATATCGTGGACTTAACTTCCTGAGCTTTTCAAACAGACTTAACTCCTTTCATCGGACTAACCTTCGGAAGAACAAATACCCCAAATTTAAATTCCTCTCGGTGCTTTGCATTAACAAACCCAAACCAGATGACATAGCAAAAAGACAGCCTTTTAGCACCATATACGGACATTATGAGTGGTAATGTCTTTTGGGTTGTCTAATGCATAGTCTTTGTGGACTTAATGAATATAATATTTAAATCATTTTTTAGTAGATTTCTAATAGTCTTCAACAACAACATTCTAATTTATTAAACTGATGAGATTCATCACGCAAATCACCTTTGCACTGTCCCTCTGATACTGAAGAAGAACCAATTGTATGTTAAGTTGTCAAACTATGAATTCAAAATGAAGAAAGCATCTTTAAGGCATATCATTAGTAGTTAAGGCATCAAAGTTGACCAGAACAAGGTTAAAGTGGTAGTCAGTTGGCCAAATCCAACTACTATTATGGAAGTTCGAGTTTCCTAGGTTCGGCGAGTTATGACAAATAATTTGTTGAGGGTTTCTCTTAGATAGCAATGCCTTTTTCTAGATTGACTCAGAAGGTGTGAAATTTCAGTGGAAAGAATTCTGCAAGAAATCTTTTCAGAATTTGGTGATATGTTTGATGACAGCTCCAGTACTGACTATCCTCTCAGGGACAGAAAACTTCCAATTCTAAAGTGATACATCTTTAAGGAGGCTTGAGTGTGTGCTTATGAAACACAGAAATGTAATTGCTTACGCTTTTGCACAATTAAAAAAATCATGAAAGTAATTATCAGACACACGATCTGAAACTAGCAGCATTCTTTTTTTCTTTGAAGATGTAGAGGCATCATTTGTATGGTGTCGGATGTGTAGTTTTCACAGATTACCAAAGCTTGAAATATAACTTCACATAGAAGGAGTTGAATTTAAGGCAAAGGAGATGGCTTCGAGCTTAACAACGATTATGATATGGATATACATTATCACCCGAGGAAAGCAAATATTGTGGCAAACGCACCAAACAGGAAGGAAATTGACACTGCTAACTAGGTAATTGCACGACAAGAAGAATTGATTAAAGATACAAAATATTTTTAGCTATTAGTAATGACACCAATTAATCCTCTAATTAGATGATCATTCAGCTAACTTTGAAGGGCAGAATACAAGATGCATTGCCATATGATACAGAGTTTCAAAAAATATTAGACCAGGTGAATGCGAGTTAGATGGAGAAATATGAGATTGATGAAGAAAAGCTATTGAGGGATAAGAAAATAATAAGCATTCCTGATGTGAATAATTTGCACAAAAAAATCCTGCATGAGGCACATTATTCGTGATACATGATACATCTAGAAAGCAACAAGATGTATCAAGAGCTTAAATGTTTATTATGGTGGCTAGGATTGAAGCGCGGTGTAGCAGAGTTTGTAGCAAAGTGTCATACCAGTCAAATGGTTAAAGGCTAAACCGTAGAAGCCTAATAGGTTATTGCAACCGTTACCTATACAAAGTGGAAATGGAAGGACATTATCATTGATTTTGTGAAAGGGCTAGCAAGATCAAAACAGGTTTGTGTTGTTATATGGATGATTATTAATCATATGATCAAACATGCACATTTCTTATCTATCTCGACAGATAGATTCTAAAGACAAGTTGGCCACAATTTATGTTGATAAAATTGTTCGACTGTATTGGGTTCCAAAGGCTATTGTTTCGTATCAAGATGGTAGATTCACATCCAAAATGTGGAGGAAAATTCAAGAGGCTTTATGTAATCTCTCCAAATCGTATGAACAACAATGGATGATCATCATATAAAAATAGATATATCATTTTCAATTACTAGAATAGGGGAGAGAGATATAAGCTCGAACAAAACTTTTTAATGAGCTTATTTAAGAAAAATTCTAATTCTTATGATTAATGTTATATTAATCAGTATAAATATTAAACACATTATTAATACTGAAAAATACTCATAATACTAAACATTAATGGAATAATTTTTCCTGAGTTTAAAAAAAAAAAATCTCACCAAATCATATGAAGTATGAGTAATCGTTATGTATAAATAGTCATATCATCCTCACTTACATATCAGAATCTTAGGAGAGAGAAGTCAGCCCAACCACATAGGCCCGGCTAAAAATTGATTTGCATATCCAACTTATAAATTTTATTTTCTTATATTTATACCACTCAACTCTTTAATCACATAAAAAAAATTATTATTTTAATTTTTACAAATTAAATTATACAACTTTAAAGCACAGAGAAGGTGGCATATATATATAAATTAAAATTTAGATGTTAGATATTTAAATGTTGAAAATCCAATTTGATTTACAACATTAATGCCTTTTCCTTTTATAGATTAGTGTGTAGTTGTACAAATCTTGCATAATTATCTATGTAATATAATAGGAAATAGTTGTAAGCAATTAGGTAATTTCCTTGTTTAATATATAAGAGATTATGTAATTTCCTTATTGAAGATATAAGCAATTAAGTAATTTCCTTATTTAGGTGGCGGTATTCCTATAAATAGATGTATCTAGTAAATCTTCCAAAAGTCTTTTATATTGACGAATAGGACTATATTAATCAGTATTAATATTAAACACAATATTAATACAGAAATACTAATCCCATACTAATCCGTCAAAAATGTCATCATACAAAACAAAGTATATCATTCTCATATTATTAGCGAGAGATAGAGAGAGAAGTCAGTGCAAACTTATAGGTTCGAACTCGTTTAAGTTCGCAAAATTTATATTTTTTATTTTGCAAGTAAAGTTTCTTCAAAGTGGAAGCGTCTTCCGACTTTAACATTTTTGCTGCGGTCAAGTAACTTATGGCTTGATGCTATGAGATGGCTTAAAAGATATTTGCTTTCCGATTCCTCTACAGTACTTTTGGCAATTTTGTGAATCAGTTGATTATATTTAATTATAAATAAAGCATTGATGCCTTGTATCAAACCATAAAGTATAGAGTTAGTTAATTACACATCTTCAAAGAAATCACACAATTAAACCCTATCGTATTTGTCGGTGACCCATTGCAATCCTCAAATAATGACGTTTAAAAGACGTACTGATACGAACAATCCCCAAACTATATCGATCACACACAACTCAATATTCATCGACAATCCCCAAATTGATTACCACTTTCACTTTCATTTCCCTCATTTTTCATCCTATACGTGAGAACCGAGGATTGCAATATGGGAATCAGGAGGTTAGCAATCTTGGTTGGGTGCAACTATGCCGACACGACGAATGAGCTTCGCAGCTGTATCAATGATGTGGAAGCCATGAGGGACCTCCTCATTGATCGGCTCGGATTCGATGCCAAAGATATAGTCATTCTTACTGATAAGAAAGGAGCAGAGGTGCTTCCCACCGGCATTAATATTCGACGGGCGTTAAGATGTATGATTGATCAGATCAAATCAGATGATGTCGTTCTTTTTCACTACAGTGGTCACGGGACACTCATACCACCGGCGAAACAGCAACATGGTCATCGCCACCAGCTCAACGAGGCCATTGTTCCATGTGATTTCAATCTTATAACTTGTGAGATTTCTAAATAGAAGTTTTATGTATAAAAAATTGTGGATATCAAAAAACATTTCGTATAGACGGGAAAAAAATTATTTTGGTAAAGAAACTAAAATTTTTGTTGAATTAAGGAGCAATCTGATAAACTCACATTGTGCCAATATATAGATAACTATAAATTAAGATGAAATATGTTTATTTAAAGTGTATATGTGCGCACGCGCATGTGTGTATATAATTGATTATAAATGAGATAAAAATCAAAACAAATAAACGAAATCCGTAATAGAATACTAATTGCTCAATCTATGTAATTTATGGCATTTACATTCATAGCACTCAATCTATATAGTTTTGTATCTAACACCTAAGCTTTTGTTTTTACATGTATGCCACCGAAATTTTCACATCGCATCAAAAATAGCATTATTTTAACTTTCAAAAAATGAAATACACATTTTTATATGTAAGTAAGGTGGTATATATGTAAAAATTGAATTATAGGTGTTTTACATTAAATACATAAGAATCGAATGTTATGTACGTAAACCATCCTAATTAATCAAGGTTTTCAACCCCAAAATGACGAGCATCTTAATTAATTAACTTCTCTAGGCTACATTATAAAGAAAACGATTCTATAAAACTTTAAGCATGTAAAATTTACAAAAAAAAAAAAATGGCAGAAAATTAGTTGTCAAAGATTAGTACGAATTAAAAAAAAAAATCTTAATTAGTGAATTGATTAAGATAATTAATTAAATAAAATTCTAATTTTTTTTCCTTTATAGCCCAACAAAAAGAATGGGATAAGAAAAAAGCCATTATTCTCATCAAAGCAGCTGTTTCCCACTAATTTACACGGAAATCATCTTCCCAACATAATCATTAGATTCAGTTTTAAAAAAAGTCCAATATTGCTTATCAACTTCTCAAATATTATGGATGAGATGGCGAAGATGATTGGACGTATTAAAACGCCTCACAAGCCTCTAATAATAATAATAATAATAATAATAATAATAATAAAGCTTTTATATTGGAAATTTAAATACATAGCACCCAATTTTTATGCATTTACATATCTCAGACTGGAACATTAATTTTTACTTCCTAAACATTTTTTCCCATGCATGAAAAGCTGCATTTCTAGATGGATTTACATAAATCTACCTTTTCATACATAAGAAGAAGGTTCTTTAACTATAAATATGAGATATGTAAATGCATGTGTGTTGCCAGTCGTGAGCTACTAGTAGAGCAGTCTCTTTAAAAGTCACAAGTCCCCTCAAGTCACTGGTTCGAATCCCCCTCTGGCCAGTTTGACGATAATAAGGGTGGTCCTTGAATAGTTAAGCATATGAGGGTGTTTGGGGTCTCGTATAATAGTATCCAGCCATTCTTCATTAAAAAAAAAAAAGGTAAATGCATAAGAATTGGGTGCTATGTATGTAAATGCCTCATTTCATATAAATATGTAGATAAATATATAATCACAATAATTTAAATGATATTAAATGATATGCAGACGTAGACTTCCGCTAACTAGTTGACTGTCTTCCTGAACGCGCGACCTTCACCATGATCTGCGACTCCTGCCACTCAGGCGGCCTAATCCAAAAGGAGAAGGAGCAGATCGGACCCTCCACCTACATTAAATTATGCAACACCCACCTCGTCAATCAGCGATCCAAGTTCATACCATCAGACTCCATCCTCCACCATCTCCGGCCTCACATCCCCACAAATAGGCGACCAACTAACCACTCTCTTCGGCTCCGAAGCCAGCCCCAAGTTTGTACAACCCACAATTCTCCACCATTCATACATGGATCATGACGAGGTGGATAATGATGGTGGTATTCTGCTCAGTGGATGCCAGACTGACGAGACAACGGCCGACGTGAGTCCGGCTAACGTAGAGGGAACGGAGGAGAAGGCATATGGTGCGTTTAGTAATGCGATGCAGATGGTGCTGAGAGGGGAGGTGGAGAGGAGGTTGAGTTATAGGGAGGTGGTGATGAAGGCGAGGGAGGTGCTTATAGAGCAGGGATTTGGGCAGCAGCATCCTTGCTTGTATTGCAGTGATGAGAATGCTGAGAAGCCGTTTCTGATGATGGATAAAGTAAAAGAGCTTGATGCATGATGTTTGCCAATGCTGAATTCGGTGGAGGAGTGAGAGAGGAAAATGAATGGATGTATCTCTAATCATTTCTCTGTTACCAATTATATGTATGTCATTTGTTTATTCTATCTGTTGGAGAAATTTGACGTGTCATAATAGTGATCTCATGCAAGACCAATGTACTGAAAATATATGGCTTGTTAATGTGAACTCTGGTTGCTAAAGAAGCTCTGACAAATATTGAAAGTGCTATCTATTTATACATGCTTAATTTAATTTAAATAAAGGGTAGAAATAAGACTACTTATAACTAAATGACGTTTTTCCATAATCACTGTTGGGTTTGATTTCCTCATAGGCAATTAATAGCTTGTTCGAGCTGGATATGAGAACAGAGTTTGACTGATTGAGCGGGTTATGTTTTAGGCTTGCCATCAATTAACTTGTATTCTTTGAGCTTGGTCTATGGAAGTAAGTCGATGTAGACGTGTCTCCCTTCTAATGGCAAGTATTAAACCTAATTCAAAATAGTTTTGAAGAAATGGTTCATCAAATACCTGATATTCTATTTGAGGGGGACTCGAATTGCTATTTATGATTGCATGATCATTGTTGATACTATGTGTAACACTTCGTATTTGGAATGACAGAATATAGTTTGAAATTCATGAAGAAACTTCACCTTAGGTCCATACTCCTTTGGTTTTTTTGTAAGTTTGTGGTGTCATTCCTCGGCTAAGCCGTCCATATGTAACGACACTGGCTTGAGGGAGCATACTGGCATTGGATATTTCATAAAAGTTATGGTAATGTTCAATTTTATGGATCCAGATGTCATGTTTGCCACCATTGTATCATGGGATGGTTATGCGGGTGGTTTCAGGTGTAACCCTACTAAGCCATGGACTCTCCTATGAGCGTTGAAATGTTCCCATCGGTTGGTGTTCTTGTCATTGCCAAGTCACAAATACGGGTTGCGAAAAAGTGAGTTAGCTACTTGTGTTCGTGTTAAAATTGAATTAGCAAGAGAGAGACAACTCGGAGGATTTTGAGTTTGATGTACAATCTGATTTAGCTTTTCACCAATAAAATTTTAGTTTTTTAATCTTTATTGTGTGTAAAGCATGCAACTTAACTTAGGATTCATGAATAAAAATTTAGATTTTTAATCTCTATCTTCTGAGTGAGATTTCTTTGAATGTGGCGCAAATGCGATATCAATTAACAATTTACAGTGGTGGATATCTCCGCATTCTAGCATTGAGGCCAAGACTTTCTAAACTCTGTTGATTTTTATTAATTTGGTTCCACGTAGTTCTCTTGTTTGATTTTGATCAAATTTGTTAGCCAAACAAATGATGGATTTACTCACATAGCACTTCAAACATAAAAATTTACATATTTTGTACTTAAATTACAACAATGAGCACCCAATTAATAAGGTTAACATTTCTCGTCGACTTCGCCCTCGTCCATAGGCCTGCCTAAGTGCATTCTCATTAATGTTGGGCTCACCTGCACAGCAGCAACTGTCTCCACCTGGCTCAGGAGCTTAAAATTTTCAATAGAGGTATGACGCGATCAGACAATGAACTTAAATTTTATTATTAATTCTAATTTTTTTTAAAAAAAGTTTCTAATGATTAAAATTTAAATTAAACAAATAATAAATTTTACCTTTTTATTTGCTAACCTCATTTTTTATACATATTTTTTCCTCTATGATTCATTTTTTAATCAAAAGCTTAAACCTAAATGTTAACTTAAAATAATGGTGCGCTATCAATAGCTTCTAAATACTCATAAACTATAATAACATAATGCATAAGAAAGCAATATGTATGATAGTCGATCAAACATAAATCATTATAATACAAAAAACAGTTTACTAATCAAATATAAGCATTCAATAAATTCCATAACATTTAATTATAATGTACTATATTGTTTATTATACAAAACATTTATTTATATGTTTATCTCATAAGCAGCATTTAAGTTACATTAACTAAGATACTTTAATGTCAATAATCTTTTCTAAAATACATTCACGAGTATTTTAGTGTTCTCAACTAGTACAATAAAGATCTAAACCCTGTCATATACAACATGCACATACAAATAATTTTATATACTTCATAATTTTTACATATTTCATATCACCAATATCAATACATGAGTAAATAGGGGTGTAAAAGAACCGAACACGAATGAACATAGCTAGTGTTCATGTTCGAAATGTTCGAACACATCACTGTTCGTGTTTAGATCGTTTAACGAACCAAACGAAAAAAAATTGTTCGTGTTCGCCTCGTTTGCTTATCGAACGAATCGAACACGAACTTCCTAGCAAACCGAACACGAACTGTTCGAGAACAAACTTTTTTGACAGCCCTAGCTTTGATAGTTATTTCCTCAAAAGGAAGCAAATTGATCAGGTATTCCGTACACATCAGGTAATCCGTACTTCCTCAAAATGAAGCAAACCGAATAAGACGTTTAGGGCTTTGTTTAGAGTTTTATTTTAATATATAGTATAGTATATTAATTATAATATTATAACATTTATATTAATATAATTAATACTATAATATTATTATTGTTATTAATAATTTATCATATATTATAATTTATAGAAGTTTAATTATTTTAAATATGATAAATTTTTATAATATATAATTATTTTTAAAATATTATAAATTTTTTATATATAATTATTTTAAATTATTTTATATTTCGAACAGTAACGAACCGATCACAAACGAACACATCACTGTTCGTGTTTGGTTCGTTTAACAGACCAAACAAAAAAAATTGTTCGTGTTTGCCTCGTTTTCTTATTGAACAAATCGAACACGAACTTCTTGGCTAACCGAAAACGAACTGTTCGCAAACAACGAGCTTTTTTGACAGCCCTATGAATAAATATACGAAAAAATAATGAGGTGTTAACATGCATTCTAATATGACCAAAGCATCTAATAGCTGTATTATATTATAATTAACAATGCAGCATCAATCTGTTTAAAAAATCATCAAATGCATATAATTTAGAAAAGAAAAAAGCATTACTATATTTTTAAATTAAGAGCACTCGCATCAATCTCAGATGATTTCCTTAGCTATATGTTCTATCAATTTTTCTCTACCAAAAACCCTACAATCAAATATACAAGGTATTTTTGTTAATTTAAAATGATTTAAATCTCACTATTTACAAATAATTTATATTTATTTTACCTTTGTAAATCATCATTTTATTTTAAATATTTTAATTTATTTCTTTAAATAATATTATTATTCACGTACTATTAATTTAATATCAAGTATTCTGTCATAATTTAATTATTATGATTCCAATTATGATTTAAATTTTCATCAATTAAATTTAAAATTTTAAAAGTTTCAATATTATTCGAAGGTTAACATTTAATAAATTTAATCCTCATTATTAAGTTATTTTAAAATTTCCAAATTAATACATAATATAATTTACACATTTTATTATTATTTTATTTTGCATCGTAATCTTCATGTCACCGTATATTTTTAGGTGAACTAATTGGTTTCACCATAATCCCCTTTTAAATAAGGACCATATTTAAGCAGATCCAAAATGTTTAAAATTTCTCATTATATTAAAACCCTAATATGTTCATTTTTCACGTTTAATAGCACCCATTAAAGATCAACTCCATATCCCCTTCAGCTTCATCCCAACAAATGACTGTCACTCAATCCCTTAATTTTATATTAAGTTCAACTATTTCTTTTCATAACCAAGCTTCTACTTTTAAAGGTAAAGCCTTTTTTCATTTTCATTCATGATGAGATACTTCAACTTGCTCGACTATTTACCACTCAATTGTTGAAAAATTTTTCCTGGGTCATCTGAACTTGTATATCATTCACTTATTCAAGCTAGATCTTCATTTGATTGCTAAATATTCACTTGGACTCATTGATTATTGTCATTTCAGTTTCAGACTTTTTTTAATAACAATAGTACATCGGTCTCTTCTCTCATCGTTCCAACTAGTGGTTATCCAAAGTGTTGTGGTATATATAAAATAAAATAGAACGATCGACAATGAAGCAAAAAAAAAGAACGAGAAAATTCACACCAGAAAAGAACAGTAGAACACACAGATTTACGTGGTTCGACAAATTTCCTACGTCCACAGAGTTGCAGATGATTTTATTACTTGAGGAACTTACACCATCGATCACGTCAACTTACAAGGAAGAACACTCTCTTCAACTTTCTCTCTCTCTCTCTCTACACGTGATCCACCTCTTCTTCATCTCCTTCTTTCTCTCTCTACCTCTCTACTTGAGAGAGTTACAGTAGAATAAGCAAAAAATAGAAAGGGAAAGGGAAGCCTTGCCTGTTGCGATACCACCTTGCCTCTATTTGCTTTGCCTTTTGTTTTGCTCACGTTAGAAAAGAAGCAGTTTATTTAATTTTAATTTCTTCTTCTATTACTCAAAAAATGGCGGGACCCACCTAAGCAAAGTTTTGCGCCTCTTGCAAGAATAGGAGGCAGGAATAGCTGGAAGAGGCGGCAAGCAGAAATATATATATTTCTTTTGTTTAACCGAGCTCCACACTATCAAATCTCCCACTTGGAGACCGGTACACAGGCTACAATGTCTTTTTTATCCTCAAACTGATATCCTCCACCTCTACACTCAAGGCCCCTGACATCAACCTAGAAGACCAACTGAAGCTGCACACAACTGTTTCTCAAAAGTAACACTCGTAGTCAACATGTCAGCAGTGTTCTTGCTTCCACAAATTTTCTCAAACAACAATTGTCTATCATCCAACAATGACAGTATGAAGTGATACCTGATCTGAATGTGTTTGGTCCTTGACTGAAATGCTGGATTCCTGGCAAGGAATATGACACTCTGATTATCACTGTAGAAAATGCCCTTCTGATTCTTCTTGCCCAATTCTTCCAAGAAGCCCTGTAGCCATATCATCTCCTTTGCAACCTCTGACACTGCTAATACTTAGCTTCTGTAGTAGACAATAAATTGTCTTTTGCAAATTAGAGCCCATGACACTGATGTGCCACCAAGAGTATAAATATAGCTCTTAGTACTTCTTCTGATATCAATGTCTCCAACTAGATCGGCATCAACATAGCCTTATACCTCTAAACTCTTTCCTGAGAAACACAAGCAAGTTTCTAAAGAGTCTCTTAGGTACCTCAAGATCCACTTCAGAGCTTTTCAATGTTCTTTTCCAGGATTACTCATTATTTCCAAATAACTCCCACTGCATGGGCGATATCTGGTATGGTGCAAACTATAGCATACATAAGTGAACCAATAGCTGAAGCATAAGAAACCTTACTCATGTGGTCTCGTTCTTCCTCTGACTTGGGTGACTGATTTTTGTTGAGTTTGAAAATATTGTCTAAGGGTATGCCAACTGGTTCGGCCTTATCCAGATTGAATCTGCTAATACATCTTTCACATACTCAGCTTGAGAGAGTCTCAACATGTCTCTGACTCTATCTCTGACAATTGTCATGCCAAGGATTTGCTTTGTCGCTCCCAAATCCTTCATTGCAAAGTGCTCAGACATCTGCTCTTTCAGATTATTGATCTCATCAATAATAGCCCCTTCAATAAGCATATCATCCACATACAACAGTAGAATGATATAGGAATCATCAAAGTACCTGACATAGCAACAGTAATTTGCATGATATCTGTTGTACCCTACACAGTGCATGAAATTATCACATTTTTTATACCACTGTCTAGGAGCTTGCTTCAGACTATATAAGCTCTTCTTCAATCTGCATACTGAATCTTCCTTTTCCTGTACCACCAACCCTTCATGTGGGTGCATGTAGATGTCTTCTTTAGGGTCTCCATGAAGAAATGTTGTCTTTATATCTAACTGCTCAAGGAAAAGATCTTCAGTAGCCAGCATAGATAGTACCATTATGATGGTTGTGAGCTTAATTACATGAGAGAAAATCTCGGAATACTTGTACCTCTTACTGTCATCATGCTCAGTCTTCACCCGATATACCCACTTGTTGTGCAATGCCTTCTTCCTAGGTGGAAGTTCTTCCAACTCTCATATCTGATTAATTAGCAGTGAATTCCTCTCCCCCTTCATGGCAAGCTCCCACTTGCTTAAATTTTCAACTTGCAAGGTTTCTTCATAACTATGTGATTCTCCACCATCTGTCAGCAGAATGTAGTTCAAAGTTGGAGAGAACATTATGGAGAACGTCTAACCCTTTCTGACCTGCAAACTGTAGCTGTAGGTTTGGACTGCTCTGAAACTGACTGCGGAATAATAAGAATGAGTGCCTCGGACCCACTCTCCTCGTCACTTGCATCTCTGTCATGCATTGTAACCTCTGGTAAATCATCAAACATTACCAATTCAAATTCCTGCAGTGCTCTTTCAGAAACTGTACTAGACCTGTCATTGTACATAACCTTCTCATTGAAAAATCACATTTCTACTGCTTATGATTTTTCGATCCTGATCATCCAAGTAATGATAGTCATATGCCTCGTCTCCATAGCCAATGCAATAACACGTATTTGACTTAGCCTCAAGTTTACTTCGAGCATCAGGACTAATTAGAATATAAGAAAGACATCCAAAGGTTTTAAGGTGAGAAAATTTGACATCTTTCCCACTCCACACATCCTCAGACAATTCACAATCTAACGAAACGGGTGGCCCCTGTTAATTAAATAAACTGTAGTGCTAACCGCTTCTGCCCAGAAATTACGGGGTAGTCCGGCATGCAATCTCATGTTCTAGCTCGCTCATTAATGGTCCTGTTATGCGCTCTACAACACCATTTTGTTGTGGTGTACTTGGAATGGTCTTCTCCATTCTAATGTCTTGAGCTACACAATACTCCCTGAACCCACCATCAATTTACTCACCACCATTATCAGACCTCAGATATTTTAGCTTTAAGCCTATCTTTGTCTCAACCATGGCCTTCCAAGTCCTGAACACATCAAATACATTAGATTTATGCTTCAAGAAATAAACATGTACCTTTCTGTTGTGATCATCAATGAATGTGATGTAGTAACAAGAGCCTCTAAAAGATGCTATTGTTGAAGGTACTCACACATCTATGTGTACAAAATCTAACTTTCCTGCCTTTGGCGTCCTGCCACTTTTCAAGACACCAACCTTCCTCTGTTTCCACATAATGCAACTCTCACACATGCTGAGATCAACTGAATTCAGTTTTGGTAGCTTACCTCTAAACTGAAGTTCTTTCATGCCCCTCTGACTCATGTGGCCAAGTCTGCAATGTCACAAATTTGTTGTGCTCTCTGCAACAGGTATTAATATTGTTAATTAAACCAGTAGTCATATATATAACGTACATGTTTTCTTACCTCTAGCCAGTACCAGTGCTCTTTTAGTAACTTTCCAGGTGCTATCTGAGAACACTACTAAATATCCACGCTCATCAAGCTGCCTAACAGAAATGAGGTTCTTCTTAGGTTCAGAAATGTCTTTGACCATTTGCAGTGTTCACTTGTTCTTGTTTGGAAGTGCAATGTCAATATCTCCAATTCTTACTGAATTGAAAGCTTTTCCATCTGCCAAATATACTTTTCGAAAGTCGCCTGCAATATAATTTCGCATCAATTCTCGATGGAAAATTTTATGGAAAGAAGCTCATGAATTCAATATTCAGTCATTAACAAAACTATGAACTGCCAGCAATAGTGCATCATGTGCTTCGTCAGTTGCCATGTTTGAGCTATCAATCTCTTTTTTCTTGGGATTTTTGCAGTTCCTCTTTATGTGGTCAGTTTTTCCACAATTCCGGCAAATTACTTGTTTATTAGACCTTGACTTGCTCTTACTTCTATGTTTTGATTTTGATTTTCATTTGTTTGATTTCTTGTCATGCAATCTCTCTGGAATTAATATTTAATGTTGAACTCAAACATGAGATCTCGCCAAAATCTTTCCTGCGCGCCTCTTCAGCAAAAATCAAATCATGAATATCATCATATTTCAGTTTAGATTTACCTGTAATTACTGACAGCCATCCTCATAACTTCCTAACTATTTGACAATGAAGCCAACAAGATCAATGCACGTATCTCATCATCAAATTCAATTTCTACAGACGATAACTGATTTGTAATAGTATTAAAATCATTGAGGTGTTGTATAACACAAGTACCTTCCGTCATCTCCAAATTGAATAACTTTTTCATCAGATATATCTTGTTATTTACTGATGCCTTTTCATACATACTTGACATGGCTGCCATAAGATCTGCAATATTCTTTTCCTTGACGACATTGTGGGCAATAGATCTCGACGGAACAATCGAATATCCACCAAAACTTGTCGATCTAATAAATTTCATTCAGTCTCATCCATCCTTTAAGGTCTTTTCCCAATAATGGAAGATGAAGTTTCTTCCCATAGAGGTAGTTCTCTATCTGCATCCTCCAATAACCAAAATCTGTGTCATAAAACTTCTCGATCCATGAAACCTTCACTTCATCTGCAGCTATCATTCTTCCTCATATCCGAATAACGGCTCTGACACCAATTATTGTGGTATATATAAAATAAAATAGAACGATCAACGATGAAGCGAAAAAATAGAACAAGAAAATTCACACCAGAAAAGACCAGCAGATCACACAGATTTACATGGTTCGGGAAAATTGTCTACGTCAGCGGAATTGCAGAGATTTTTATTATTTGAGGAATTTATACCGTCAATCACGTCGACTTACAAGAAAAAAACTCTCTTCAACTTTCTCTCTCTCTACACGACATCCACCTCTTCTTCATCTCCTTCTTTCTCTCTCTATCTCTCTACTCAAGAGAGTTACAGCCAAAGAAGCAAGAAACAAAAAGGGAAACGGAAGCCTTGCCTGCTGCGATACCACCTTGCCTCTATTTGCCTTGCCTTTAGTTTTGCTCACATTAAAGAAGAAAAAGCCGGTTATATTAATTTTAATTCTTTCTTCTATTACTCTAGAAAAGGCAGGACCCACCAAAGCGGAGAGTTCCTCCTCTTCCAAGAATAGGAGGCGGAAACCGTTGAAAGAGGCAGCAAGCAGAAATATATATATATATATATATATATATATATATATATATATATATATATATATATATATATATATATATATTATTTATTATTATTATTATTTTTTAACCGTCTCCACACTAACACAAAGTGGTCACCCTTTTTTTACGCCTCTGAAGAACAAACAAGCACTCTTATTATATGAGTGGCATTTCCTAGGTTGTATTTATATTACTTTAATCAATCAACTATATACTCCTTGGGATCTACTTTCGGTAAACCCTTGCAATGTAATGTTGCTACTACTCATTTTTTAAGGCAATCAATGGCCAACGACAAGATAGAAATGTACATTACTTTTTTAATTTTGAAGGAAATATGGATAGACACCTTGTGATTATTGATAGAAGTTGGAATTTGAATGCATACCCTAATATTGCTCATTCTCAAAGATCCTCGGCCACAATTACTTCGGCAACTTCAAGGTCTATCCAGATTTAAAAATAGGAACAAGACCAAGGGATACGCTAAACTAGTCCAATGATTCATAATCTTATACTAGTTGCTTCTCCTCCACCAACTATGGTTTCCACTCATAATCAGACACCAATTGATCCATTGGAAGCTAAAAGTATTGTGCCCGCCGCTACTAGTTCTAATCTTATATTATATACGCCTCTTAGAAATAATATATATTGGATATCAATCATCTTTATCTCGAAGTTTATCATCTTAATCATGTTGGTGAAGACTTGAATGATGATGATTGACGACATGCTCTTGATTCCAATGGGAGCTTTGTGACGACACATTGATGGACAAACAAATATATATATATATATATATATATATATATATATATATATATATATATATATATATATATATATATATTCTCCGTCCTTCTGTTTTCACCAAGCCTTGAGATTGGTGGTCCAAATGAGTGGTTTTTTAAAATTTCAACATATATTCGCATAATAATAATATAAACTATGACTACAACATTGATCGAAATCAATATTTTGATAAGAAATTTGATATCTTTAAAGTTTCTTTTTATCATATCATCGACTGTTATTTTTTCAGCATATAAAGATAGACCAACTAGCGACTGGCTTTGGACGGAGGGGTGATAAACCGACGGAAAAGTAAATAGTTAAATATAAACATTTGTGTGTTCACAGGATTTCCGTAGTATACTGGTAAAAACCACTTAATATTTTTATAAAATGCTAAGCAAATGATATGCAAATCTAAATAAATAAGAAATTGAATAAATTTTAAATTAACATCTAATTAATTTATAAGTAAATTTTATTGTAATAGATAAATACAAATAAGTATTAAAAAATTAATTTATTTAAATAAAAAATAAAAAAATTACATTCTTTGTACATGTATATTAATATTAAATTATAATATGTTAATATTAAATGCAAAATTAAATAAGTTTTATTTCATCAAAATTTGTTAAGTGTATTTAACAAATTGCTTGTTAACAACAAATAAGATTGTTTGTGAACTTTAATAAACGAGTTCAACTATATTCAAATTTAATTCATTTAATCTTTGTGTGTTAAGAAATTGTTCAAATCTTTTTATTTATTAATTTGAACTAATATGATTGAATATTAATCGAGCTGAGTTGATTTATTTACAGAATTAAGCATATGGAAACTCAAGCCCTAACAGGAATGTGTTGGAAAAAAAATACTACTAGTGAAAATAGATGCACGATAATTTGACTTTTTGAGTTGTTTGGTCAGCTGCAAAGAGCGCACTGTATTCTTTTCGCAGGGGTTATAAAAATCTAAACATTTAGTAGAAAGAATTCCAAGCGTAAAATAAGAATTTATATACACTTCATTCCTTAATTCATATTTTTGTTTATTTAGAATTTGGTGGATTTTGGCGAATTCCAAAGACAGCTTTATATAAAGTATTTTCAAACGTTCTCGTCCTTATCAGCTTTATATCATTAGCAACTACTCATCAACGCCGCCCACCACTCGCCACTGTTGCCCGCCTTCATTGCCAATAATTGCTAATCGTAGCCCACACCGCCTCAATAAATCTAAAGTGATGCATCTTTAAGGAGGCTTGAGTGTGTGCTTATGCAACACAGAAATGTAATTGCTTATTCTTTTGCACAATTAAGAAAAATCGTGAAAGGAATTATCGGACACAATCTGAAACTAGTAGCTTTTTATTTATTTATTTATTTATTTATTTATTTATTTTGATTTGAAGATATGGAGGCATTATTTGTATGGTGTCTGATATGTAGTATTCACAGATTACCAAAGCTTGAAATATAATTTCACACAGAAGGAGTTGAATTTAAGGCAAAGGAGATGGCTTGAGCTTAACAAAGATTATGATATGGCTATGCATTATCACCCAAGGAAAGCAAATATTATGGCAGACGCACTAAACAGAAAAGAAAATTGACAGTGCTAACAAGGTAATCGCACGACAAGAAGAATTGATTAAAGATATAAAATGTATTTAGTTATTAGTAATGACACCAATTGATGAAAGTTTTGCTCTAATCAGATGTTCATTCAGCTAACTTTGAAGGACAGGATACGAGATGCATTGCCACATGATACAGAGTTTCAAAAAATATTAGACCAGGTGAATGCAAGTTAGATGGAGAAATATAAGATTGATGAAGAAAAGCTATTGAGGTATAAGAAAAGAATAAGCATTCCCGATGTGAATGATTTTCACAAAGAAATGATACATAAGGCACATTATTCAAGATACATGATACATCTAGGAAGCAACAAAATGTATCAAGAGCTTAAATGCTTATTTTGGTTGTTAGGAGTGAAGCGCAGTGTAGCTGAGTTTGTAGCAAAGTGTCCACCTATCAGATGATTAAGGCTAAACCTTAGATGCCTAGTAGGTTATTGCAACCATTACCAATACATAGTGGAAATGGAAGGACATTATCATTGATTTTGTGACAGGGCTAGCAAGACCAAAACAGGGTTGTGATGTTATATAGATGATTATTAATCATATGACCAAATATGTGTATTTCTTATCTATCTGAGATATAGATTCTATTGAAAAATTGGCCACAATTTATGTTGATAAAATTGTGCGACTGCATTGAGTCCCAAAGGCTATTGTTTCATATCAAGATGATAGATTTACATCCAATTTGCGAAGGAAAGTTCAAAAGGCTTTGCGTAATCTCTCCAAATCGTAATGACAACAATGAATGATCATCATTTAAAAATAGATATATCATTTTCAATTACAAGAATGAGGGAGAGAGACAAAAGCTCGAAGAAAAATTTTTAATGAGCTTATTTAAGAAAAATTCTAATTATGTTGATTAATGTTATATTAATCAGAATAAATATTAAACACATTACTAATACCGGAAAAAATACTCATAATACTAAACATTAATGGAAGAATTTTTTCGCAGTTAAATAAATAAATAAAAGACATCAAATAATATGAAGTAAGAGTAACCGTCATGTATAAATAGTCATATCATCCTCACTTATATATCAGAATTTCAGGAGAGAGAAATCAGCCCAACCTCATAGGCTCGGCCAAAAATTGATTTGCATATCCAATTTATAAAATTTATTTTCTTATATTTATACCACTCAAATCTTTAACACATAAAAAAGAAAAAATATTATTTTATTTTTTACAAATTAAATTATACAACTTTAATGCATAGAGAAGGTGGCATATATATAAAAATTAAAATTTAGATGTTAGATATGTAAATGTTGAAAATGCAATTTGATTTACAGCATTAATGTCTTTTTCTTTTATAGATTAGTGTGTAGTTGTACAAATCTTGCATAATTATCTATGTAATATAATAGGAAATAGCTGTAAGCAATTAGGCAATTTTTTTATTTAAGATATAAGCAAATATGTAATTTCCTTATTTAAGATATAAGCAATTAAGTAATTTTCTTATTTAGGAGGTGGTATTCCTATAAGTAGATGTACTTTGTAAAGCATCAAAATATGAAGAAAGTAGTCTCCTCTTAGTGGTATGTATATAAATCTTCCAAAAGTCTTTTATACTAATGAATAGTATTATATTAATCAGTATTAATCGGCTCTTTTTGGTTTGAAATACTATATATATATATATATATATATATATATATATATATATATATATATATCAGATTGTACCAGTTATAAGATTGAAATCGGATGGAACAATGCCTCGTAGTGGTGGTTGGGACTCGCATATTGCTGCTTCAGTGGTGGTATGAGTGTCCCATGACCACGATAGTGAAAAAGCAGGATGTCACCTGACTTGACCTGATCAATCATACGTTTTAATGCCTGTCGAATATTAGTGCCGGTGGGAAGCACCTTTGCTCTTGCCTCATCAATAAGGATGACTATATCTGCCGCATCGAATCTGAGGCGATGAACGAGAAAGTCCCTCATGGCTTCCACATCATTGATACAACCCCGAAGCTCATTCCTCGTGTTGGCATAGTTGCACCCAACCAAGGTTTGCCAGCTTCCTAATTTCCATATTGCAATCCTCAAGTCCTCGCTTATATGATGGAAATGAGGGAAATGAAGTGAAGGAGAAAGTGTGATCAATTTGGGGATATATATATATATATATATATATATATATATATATATATATATATATATATATATATATATATATATTTCCATATTGCAATCCTCAAGTCCTCGCTTATATGATGGAAATGAGGGAAATGAAGGAGAAATTGGTGATCAATTTGGGGATATATATATATATATATATATATATATATATATATATATATATATATATATATATATATATATATATATATATATATATATATAAGAAAAACCAAAGTTGGTGTGGCGTATTAGTTCGTTTTAAAGGTCATATTGTAAGGATTGCAAATTGTGTGGTATTTATATAAATCTTCCTTATTTTAGATGGCAAACTCTAGAAACTTGTTTGGGATAATTTTTTGCTTTTATCTCCTTCATTTCCCTCATTTCCATCGTATAAGTGAGGACTTGAGGATTGCAATATGGAAATTAGGAGGCTGGCAAACCTTGGTTGGGTGCAACTATGCAACACGAGGAATGAGCTCCGGGGTTGTATCAATGATGTGGAAACCATGAGGGACCTCATTCATCATCTTGAATTCGATGCCGAAGATATAGTCATCCTTACTGATGAGGCAAGAGGAGAGGTGCTTCCCACCGGTGCTAATATTCGACAGGCAATGCAGAATTCAGGGGAGGACTAAGAAAGAGGAAATGAATGGATGCGTCTCTAATCATTTATCTGTTACCAATCATATGTATGTCATTTGTTTATTCTATTTGTTGGAGAAATATGAGGAGTCATAACAGTGATCTCATGCAAGACCAATGTGCTGAAAATATATGGCTTGTTGATGTCAACTAGAAGCTCTAACAAATATTGAAACTGTTATTTATACATGCTTAATTTAGTTTAAATAGGGGGTAGAAAGAAGGCTACTTATATCTAAACGATGAATTTTATTTTGAGGAACAACCTAACTGGCTTTTGCTTTGTCTCAGACCTACTAGTTCTGTTCAATTTTTCCAACTCTATTTGTTTATTTTTGGATTAAGTCTTTAAGCTCTTCTGCTCCGAACGTGCAATATTCGAACACAATATTTTCTCCCATTTCACAAAATGTGGGGAACAGTCCCCACCGACATGAGTTATAGCTTAGTGATGTTAGAAGTGTGTAATTTTTTCTATTTGAATCTTTGGTCCAAAACTTTTGGATGTAATATTTGATGTTTGGAGTAACTAAGCAAGTCCCTCAAAAGAATTTCACTGCCTCTTTAAATTTTTATGGATTCAACGCCGCGTTGATTTCTTTGAATTAATCAATTGTAGCATTAAATGGTTCCAATTTTATGCATTTTTGGATTTACATCTAAGAAAACAGACTTTTTATGCAATAAGAGGGCATTGATACATTAGATCATTATATATACATTAAAAATTGCGGACCCAGAAATATCTTAACATCAAAGTTTATATTTGTATCATCATTATAATTAAAAGTTAATTCACATAAAAATTTAATAAATGGTATACTTTAAATTTAATAAAAATCTATATATATATATATATATATATATATATATATATATATAATATGATGCAATTACCTAGAATAAGGTGATGTCTGATGTGTGGAGCAAGAGTTTGTTATATGAGCCCGATACTTAATTGATAACTTCAGTTAAATAAGGTAAGGCCATTCCAGGGGATAATGAGTTGAAAAAGCCTACAGAAGCCTTCTGCAAAGCAGCAGAAGCTAGGCAAAACAGCAGAAGCTAAGGAATTTATTTCATCAGGCAACTTTCATTCTTCTGTTTTGATGGTGCGTTCTCGGAAGAAAAATAGATTATTTTTCTTGGCTGAACTTATGAAAAATGTAAGAGAAAAAATGTGCCCTCTTCCCTCTTTAGCCTATTGCAGAAGTCCGCCATTATTTCCTTTTAATCCATCATCTAAACATACAAAAACAGCCAGAGATCCATGGTACAAGTGTCTCAATGCTCAAAATTTTGACATTTTTCTCTCTGACAAACAAGCATCATAAGATATATTTCAACAGTATTTTTGTATCATTATCATTTTCAATTTTATTTTCTTTTTTTTTTCTCCTATTTCGCTTGCACCAAACAAGAACTTCAGTGAATTCTCACTTTTAGGTGAACTAATTGGTTTCATCATAATCCCCTTTTAAATAAGTACCATATCCAAGTAGCTCCAAAATGTTTAAAACCCGAATCTCTTCATTTTCGTGTTTAGAAATCTTTAGCACCCATTAAAGATCAGCTCCATATCCCACTCAGCATCATCCCAACAAATGATTGTCACTCAATCACCTTAATCTTATATTAAGTTCAACTTCATAGTTTCATAAGCAAGCTTCTACTTTTAAAGGTAAAGCCTATTTTCATTTTCATTCATGATGAGATAATTCGACTTACTCGACTATTTACCACTTAATTGTTGAAAAATTTCCCCGAGTCATCTGAACTTGTATATCATTCACTTATTCATGCTAGGTCATCCACTTATTCGTGCTATATCTTCATATGATTGCTAAATATTCAGTTGGACTCATTGATTACTGCCATATCAGTTTCAAACTTTTTTTAATAATAATATTACATAGGTCTGTTCTCTCATCGTGCCTAATAGTGGTTATCACAAGTGGTCACCCTTTTTGACGCCTCTGAAGAACAACCAATCACTATTATATGAGTGGCATTTCCTAGGTTGTATTTATATTACTTTAATCAATCAACTATATACACTTTGGGATCTATTTTTGGTAAACCCTTGCAGTGTAATGCTGCTACTACTCATCTTTTAAAGAAATCAATGGCCGAGAACAAGAAAGAAATATACATTACCTTTTTTTTATTTTAAAGGGAATATGGATAGACAACTTGTGATTATTCATAGAAGTTCGAATTTGAATGCATGCCCAAATATTGCTCATTCTCAAAGTTCTTTGGCCACAGTTATTTTGTCTACTTCAAGGTCCATCCAGATTTAATAAAAAGGATCAAGACCAAGGGATATACTAAAATAGTCCAATGATTCATAATCTTATAGTAGTAGCTTCTCCTCCACCAACTATGGTTTCCACTCATAATCAGAGTCCAATTGATCCATTGGAAGCTAAAAGTATTGTGCCCGCGCCTACTGGTTCTAATGTTATATTATCTACACTTCTTGAAAATATTAAATTAGATATTAATCATCTTTATCTCGAAGTTTCTCATCTTACTCATGTTGGTGAAGGCTTCAATGATGATGATTCACGACATGCTCTTGATTCTAATGGGAGCTTTGTGATGACACATTGATGGACAAACAAAAATAAAATTATAGCCACCCTCCTGTTTTCACCAAGCCTTAAGATAGGTGGTCCAAATGAGTGGTTTTCAAACTCTAAAGGTTACTTATGCTCCATGTTATGTTTATTTATTCCTATGTATTTTTATTTTCCTTTGACAATTCTTTCATAATTTATTTATAAAATTGCACAAAAAATTATCATTAGCATCCAGCTAAAAGATATTTAAGATTTTGCAGTAGTTCATCAAATGCAATACATGGTTAACTGTTAGGCTAGTAATATGAATCTGATCATGCCTTTACTTCTATTGACAATCGACTGTTAAGTTCTGTGCGTCAAATTGTATCTGACATGGAATAAAAGTTCCATAACATATTTTCTTTCTATAACATGCAACAATAATGACAATTAATAAAAGCGAGAGAGAGAGAGATTTTGCTCATCATAAAATTAAGTTCTTTGGATAATATTTGAACGTGAATTCTAATATTTGCAATCTTACCATTCTCCTTAGGATTGAACATTGGATTAATAGCATTGTTCCTGATAACAATTTCATTTCTCCTAGTCCATTTGGACTTCAAATTGGATGCAATAAAGTAATAGTTTAAAAAAATAAAGAGAGAGATTTTGCTCATCATAAAGTTAAATTCTATAATATTTGAAATGCACTTCAGTCATTCATTTCCTCTCTCTCACTTCACCAACATTTAACAATAAACGAACACAGGACAAATAGCTCCAGAGATACAAACATATTTAAAGTATGTAATAATATTTCTCTGACATGCATGCTTGAATGTTAATAACATTTCTATAAAAAAAAAGTAATAATATTTCCATGAAACGTGCTCCATGGTAAACAATGTTAAGAATAGGTAAAGAAAGCAACGAGATTTGCTGCAGTTTTCATTCACAATAGACCTTTATAGAGTGGTAGACGCATCATGTTGATGATGCTCAAGTGGAGAGTTGTTGAAAATAAAACAACAAGATAAAACAACAAATTATCCCTATTTTACTCATATCTGCTCAGTTAGAATTCTTTGAAAATTTGTCAAGTCCAAAATGCAATTCTTGAAGCTTCACACCATCATTCACCCTTGTTACTTCCATTCTATAAATCTGATAAGAGGGGTGAAAGATGAGACGTGAGGCTGGTTTCGGTAAGAATCGATGCAAATCATTATTTAGTTCTTGAACAATGACTACAATTGAAACAAATTTCCGTGAAACGATTGCATCTTTGAATTACTATATCAAAAAGGTACAAAAACTATGCATGTATGCATCTATGACATACCAAAAAAAGACCTATCATCTACAAGTATGGAAGGCAACTCCCTATCATTCTACATGTATAAAAATAAAGGACACACTTAGGGCATGCATAGCACAAAACGAGCGGCGCTATCACAATCTCTGGGTATAAAAGAAAAATGCTTTCCGAATATGTCATCTTTGTAGTATAATTGAAATAAATCAAATAAAAATCAATTTTCTTGGATGTTCAAAAGGAACAAATCAATTTGCTTGGATGTTCAAAAGGGTGTTACCATTTAACTTTCTATCCAAAAGGTGAAAAAGACCAAGATAATCCTCTTACTCAGTGTGGGATATTTTATTAACAATCAATGCAAAAAACTCGAATTAGTCCGGACACTAATTAAACGTGACCAAAATAATACATCTCCAAATTAATAATGAAATTAAAAATAAGGAAAACTAGAAAAAATATTCGTTGATTTTTATAGTAAATATAAGTTAATACTAATCTTATCTGTCGTGTACAATAGCTAATTTCAAATACAATAGAAATAGATTGATTCAAGTAGAGGTGAAAGTTATTTTTTTGAAATAAATAATTTTAACAAAAAATTTGTAGTGAGTTTATTGTACGAAATATATTAAGTTTAAGTTTTCGCTACAACGGCATCAATATAATAAAATATCAAACAAAATTATTTATTATAAAAAATGAAGTTGTTCTACAATTGTTGACCTCCATATTGACCTCATGCTTGCTCCAAAACAAAAGTATTTATTTGTGGAGAAAGTTAAGAAAAATCTATGTGACCAATAGATTGGAAATATTTCATCTAAAAACTCTGACATAAAGAAGATTTGTAAATACTTGCATTCAAACTAGATTTTATACTTACTCTGAGATTAAGCTGAATAATCAACTAAATCAAATATTTGATATATCAATTTATCAATGAGCATTAGAGATCATAGAGAATCAATAATCTTCAAGATTTATGTCAATGATATTTTGATGAGTTGATTTGAGGTGATAAGCAATCTCAGAAGACAACAATTTTTATAGTTTTTTGTGTTGTCGTATTTAAGGATTATCCTTATTCTATTTATGTAGAATAACACAGTAGAAGTTTTCCTTAGGTCAATTTGATCTTTTAGAGGTGATCGATTACCCCATTGTCATCTACCTGCTGTGGAAGAATTTCCTTTGGTCTTTCAAATAAAGAAGCACTACTTATATCAAAACTTCTATAAAATTCTATGAAGTAATTTAATGCTACTAAAAAGATTTGTAATTAATTTTGATACAGATTTATATTTGAAATTTTGTTGGCAAATTTAATATTTTGGTTAATAGGAATGATAGAAACATTAGAAAAGCTGTCTTTAAAATATTGTTTCGATTTGAAATATTGTTATTTTAGGGTTGGTATGGTAAATTCATTCTTCTGGATTAACCATATAAAAGCATGTAAATAGCTAAACTGTTTATCATTAAGATTAAAAAAGATTAAAACAAATTTGATATATACAATGATACATTTAAAATAAGGATTGAATATATCATTCATGAAGTCTTGAAATTCATATTTGGTATTTTTTAGTATAGATGGCATAACATTTCCTTCGTAATGTCCAAATAAAAAAGTAAAATTTGTTTTATAAAAATCTTTTTCCTTCATCTACATTTGCCTAAATATAAAATTTAAATCAATTTTAGAAAATATAACTACATTATATAAATAAACAAGTAAGTCGCTCTTAATAAAGATAAGATATCTTATCCATTTTCTGATTTTATTTAATGATTTATAATTTATAACTAGAAGCCATTTTTGACTTTCTTTTTCTAGCGTATTCATAACATAAACTATCAAAAAACTCCATGGAGAATACGAATTTCTAATTATTCTGTTTAATAAAAGTTCAATTATATCATTTTTTCAAAGAACTAGAGAGTGTTCATTCATTTGACAAAGTCTAGTTTTTATTGATTTTTCAAGCCAAATTCATATAAAGAAAAACAATAGTAAATCTTTTAATTTCAGAAGGTTTGGACTATCACCGTAGAAGGTTTTTCCAGATTGTAAACAATTGTAGAAATTTTTTTCTTACAAATTGGAAAGATTAACATTTTCATAGATGGTTTTGATAGAAATTTCTTTTTTAGGAAACATGATATGCAAAAAATTGTTTTCAATTTTGTTCATGCCATTTAATTTCACTTCTTTACAGTTAGTGATGAAATAAAATATAGTTAGCTTATCAAATTTTGAAAATAGATTCTAGTTTCAAAAAATTTTGTTATAAGCATACGTTTCACAAGAAATGGGGTCCCAAAAGTTAAGTGCAGCGTAAGATTTTTTACTAACAAAAATGAAGTTTATATACAAATATCAACTTTTCAAAATGCTGCACATGTTAATTTATATTGAACTTGAATGCAATTACCACTAACAAAAGGTTAATTTTTGTGTTTATTTTCAAATTTTAGAAGGTTTTATTCTTCCATGAATATAATTCATGGCAGCACAACTAGTGCAATTAGATTTTGCCTGATGTATTATTTATTAATTATTAATTGAATAGAAATATAATATTTGTATATTATTTCCTTTTGAATAGAACGAAGCCAGTAGTATTTTTAGTATAGGCATTTTCTTCTTGAGGATCTATGGAAGGATTATTGAAGTAATCAATTCAATTTTTTGAACTCAATAACTATGATTTTTTAAAAGAATAATCTTGGTTAGTCTTAACTAAAATGATTTCTTCTTAGAAATGATTTACTTCAATCATGCAACTAGCAATAGGTGTCCTTAATAAATTTTTTTTATTGGCAATACGATGATATACTTTTTTCATGCTACAAATGGGAGTATATAGTAAGGTTTTAATTGTTGGATTATTATTTAAAAGATCTAAATTTTGTACCGAGTATAAGAAAAAATTGAGATAAAACTTTAATGATTTGTTCTTTTGAATCCTCTATCAAGCTAAATACTCCTGACATCTTGAAAATGGATTTGTAAAAATTTATTTGATCAAAATAGCTATAATAAAATTTGTTACCTAATGATAAAAAAGATGAGCTATAAATATTTGATTCTTCAAATTTAGAGGATTCGATATTTGTTCATAATTTTTATGAGGATTTATTTTAATTCTTCACTAATTTTAAAATCATTGAGATTTCTACTCATAGTACATTTGTTAGCATTATGACAAATGTGACCCCATCAATACACTTGATTTTTGTAATTTCCGCTTGATGCGTCCCTATCTTAATGGTTTTGAAGTAAAAATGGGCTTAGGATTTACCTTTTCTAAGAAAATATTTATTTTTTATATATTTTTTGAGGATTATTTCTTCCTTTGGGAAAACTTTTGTATAAGGGGTGCTTCAAAAGAGAATGGCAAGCAAAATGCTCCAACATGTTTTCAAAGCAAAAATATTTAATGTATTAATATTTCTATGATAAGCAAGCTTGAAAGTAAGTAATAACATTATAAAACGTACTCCCATTATAATCAGATCCTCCATGATAAACGCTATAATTTTATGTGAAAGAAGCACTAAGATTTGCTGCAGTTTTCATTTACAAGAGACATCAATAGGTCGACATTAAACTAATTATAAGTTGTAGACGTGAGATGATGACACTCAGGTGGAGTCTTGTCAAAAATAAAAACAAGATAAAATTAAAAAATTGTACCTGTTTTGTTCATATCTGCTAATTTGGAATTCTTTGAAAACTGCTCTAGTCCAGAATACAATTCTTGAAGATTCACACCATTATCCACTAGTATGCTTGTAACTCCCATTTTAGAAACCTGATAGAGGGTAAAAATAGAAGACATGAGGCTGATTTTGTTGTTTAGGTAAGAATTGATGCAAATAATTATTTAGTTCTTGGAAAATTCATGCCAATTGAGAGCTCTCTCCAAATGTATCATTTTCATAGTACGATTAAAATAAGTTGAAATCCAAATTAGTTTGTTTGGATGTTAAAGGTTGTTACGTTTTAGCCATGTATCCTAAAAGAGAAGAAGACCAAGATAATCTCCTGACTATTTGTGAGGAATACTTTAGTACCAACTCATGTAAAAAGGCATAACTTAGTCTGAAGACTCTTTAAACATGACCAAAATAGTTATATCAACTAAACTAGCAAAAATTAAAGGTAATAGTATTAAAAATAGGGGCAGCTAAGGAAAATTATTTTTTCATTTTTATAGGAAATATAATTTCCTACATATCTTATTTGCACATGTATAATAGCTAGAGCTTCGAATACAATAGAAATAGCTTCAGTGGTGCGAGTAAATTTTTTTGTATATAACTCCGTTTAATATGTTACATTGATTTTATTGTGGGAAATATATTGAGTTTAAATTTTTTTTGTTACAATGGAATCAATATAAAAAACATGCCGATCAAAATTATTATTATAAATCAACTTGCTCTACAATTATTGATCTCCATATCAACCTCATGCTTGCTCCATAATAAAATTATTTATTTGTGAAGAGAGTTACGAAAAATCTAAGTGACCAAAAAATAGAAAATATTTCCTATGAAATTCTAACATATAGAAGATTGTTAAATACTTGCATTCAAATTTGACTTAATAATATATACTCTGAGAATAAGTTGAAACTTAATCAAATATCTGATATTTGACTTTATCGATAAGCATTAGAGACCATGGTGAATTAATATGATAATCTTCAGAAGTTATGTCATTCAAATTTGATGAGCTGATTTGAGGTGATAAGCAATCTCCGAAGACACGATATATTGGATAGTCTTTTGTGATGTTGCATCTAGAAGTATTCCTTTACGTCAATTTGATCTTTTGGAGGTGATCGATCACCACATCGTCATCTAACTCCTGTGGAAGGAATTTCCTCCACAAACACTCCTGGAAGTAAGGGGCTCCATTAGAGCCTTCCCTTTTCCAGTTTATCCAATCCAAATGCTCCCCACATAAATTCAAACGTAAAAAAAATAATAATAAAATAAATAAAATATAAAAAGAATCTAAAATAGTGTTATTAACACTGAAGATATATTATATTTTGAAATCAAATTTTTATAATTTAGCTTGCTAATTAGCAAAATTTTGTTTAGAGGTTAAGGGTCAGTTGGGGGCAGCTTGTGAGTTTCAGGATAAGTTGCCCACGGTTTTGTCGGCCGTTAAAATGATGTTTTTGAAAAATATAAGATATAATGTGGTATTGATTTAATTTAATATATATGTATATATATATATTGATTTTTTTAAATAATATTTAAATTTTTGGAAAAATGAGAATGGACGGATCTCATTCATTTAGTAGTATAAGCGAGCACAATATCGTAAGCAATGCATCTATCCTAAGAAATAAACACACTACTTGATGATGTAGCTCAATCAAATAAATCACAGAATTTATGAAATCTGTTTTGGTCTGCGAAACATTTTATTTTGACCGATAACTTCCTCTACTTAATATTAGAAATTAAATAGGGTTTATATTATCAGGGTTCTAAAAGCTCTCTATAGTTAATTACCTATCAAATAACCGAAGTCATCTAAGAGAACTCTTGATGATGATCTGAGATATTTATCTTCAAGAATTCAAAATTTAGAGTTTTCAAGGTTAATAAGAAAGCCAAGTGGGGAAGGGACCAAAAAGGAACACTTATTTCTGGAATCAAAGGGAAGAAGCGTAGAGGATGTCACGAAATAGAGGCGAACCTCGATGATTTCCCAAATTATCCTATTGTTGGGCTTTAAAATTTTAGAAACGAATTTATTTAAATTTCAGTCTTGTCAATCATTAATTATAGAAATTACACTTGCATAATATCCAGTTATGCAAATAACCTAGAATATAGTAGAATTTACGTCGTATAGAACGATGACCTCGGAATCCTAAAGCGAGTTAGGGCTTATATTCATGACAACATGGCGCATTAGACAGACTACCTCGAAATCCTATGGCTTGTTATTTAAACTAAGAAAAAGGTTTAGCTGGTGTAGACTTGTTTTGTTGTTGTAGATTGTTCTCCTTCATCAGCTGCATCTTCGTCGTCCTACCCTGGAAGTTTTGCTCCGCGCTACATGTCGCAGCGGTATCGAGTTTCGGGTTTAAGGTTTAAGGTGTACATGTAATTGTTGGGTCAATGGTCTGCCGCAGTGTACCTCCTATAAAACCAAGCTACTATCATCCTACTCTAAAAGGGTGTGATACACATAAATAAAAGAAATAGTAGGTGCAGTAAAGGAAAAGCAGTAGCAGAGATGCAGTAAACTGTACAGTAAATTGAAGTAGTAAAATGTGTCATAAAGAAAAGACAGCAGTAAAGATGTAATAAAGCAAAGCAATAGTAAAGTAAACGCAGTAATAGGTACAATAAAGAAAAACAGTAGAATGTGCAATCAAGAAAGTAAACTACTGTAAACATAAAATGAACTTGTATATCTGGCGGACCTGCTTATTAATGGCAATAAATGTGGCTTCTTCAAATCTTCCAGAGGGATTAAACAGGGAGATCCTCTTTCTTCTCTTATTTTCATTTTGGTTTTTGGTTACCTTTCTAAATATCTTAACAAGCTTCTTAATACTTATCCTAGCATGCATTATAATGATAAAGGGATGTTTAGGATTAATCACCTTGTCAATGTTGATGATCTCATTTTCTTTACTAATGTTAATAAAAGTTCTATTAAAAAATTGTGGAAAGGATTGGAACATTTTCAGGCTGTTTTTGGATTAATATTTAATCCTAGTAAATGCAATTTTTATTGTTCTAATTGGATTTCAATAAAGAAGAAAAGTTGGATTCAGGATGTTACTGGTTGTGCCAAAGGGGAGCTTCCTGTTGTTTATTTGGGCTTTAATGTAGATAAAGGCAAGAGAAAAAAATCATCTTTTAGACAGTATTATTGATAAAATCAATAAAAGAATCATGTCTTGGGACAATCTCTTTTTATCTTTTGGTGGCAAAGTTACTTTACTTAGAGTGCTCTTAACACTATTCCTCTTTATACACTTTTTTCATGAAAATGCCTTCTTGTATTTGTAATAGACTGGAGAATAATTTTAACAAGTTTTTATGGGCTGGCAAGGATCATATAATCCATTGGATTAGATGGTATAAAATGTGTAAACCTACCAAATATGGTGATTTAGGTTTTAGATCATTAAATGATTTTATGAAGATCAACTTCATGAAACTCTGGGTGCATTTCAGAGATGGCAAGCCTTTATGAGCTCGTATGATGAGAAGAAAGTATTGTAATAATGGTCATCCTTTGGCCATTACTAGTTCTGCTAATTCTTTTGTTTGGAATGAAATGTTAAAAGTCTCTAATTGTACTGAAAAGTTTCTTTGTTGGGATATTGGAGAGGGTTTTTGTAGCTTTTGGTATGACAATTGGCTGGGTGATGGACCCTTCGCTAAATCTTATGCTGGTCCTCATGAGGTTAAGATGATGGTGAGAAGCTGTGGTCTAATAATAATTGGGATCTTTTTAAACTTGTTGATTTGGTGAGTAAAGAAGATCTCTTTTGATTTCTAAAATTCTTATCAATTTTGGGGTGGATGGTATTAAGATTAAAGGTAGTTTGTGTAATTCTACCTCTTTTACTTTTGCCAATTCTCTTATTCACTCTTGGGGTCTTGACTTGCATTGAGCTTGGAATTCATTTGCGAACTCAATCCTTTTTTTTAGCATACTTGATAAAATTATTCCTATAGATGATATTTTGAAACAAAAAAGTATTAGATTACCTTCTTGATGTCCTTTATGTAAGATTCATGAGGAAGAGGTTGAGCATCTTTTTTGCAATTGCTCCTTTGCTAAGGAGGTTTGGGATAAGGTCTTTTCTTTGTTTGACAGGAAATGGAAGAAAAATTCGGATCAGCCTATTGATGGACTGATTTTGTGTTGGAATAATACAGGTGATTTGTTTTTTGTTTTTATTCCCACTGTGGTATTTTAGTTCTTATGGACTACAAGAAATGATAGTAAGCATGCTAGTCAACTGGTTACTAAGTTCTCCTGTTTTATGTACATTATAAATTTTATTTTTAAAATGTTAAGATATGGCAGGTTTAAGAAACTTGTTAATTTAGATTTTCTGAAAGTTTTTCATAAGTTCAATATTACGATTCCTAGGAATTGTAAAACTGTGACTAATTTGATTCTGTGGAAAAAAACCAGAGAATGGAGCTTTGAAATTCAATACAGATGGCAGTTGTATGTGCAGGAACTATTCTGGTGCTTGGCTGTTGTGATTTTCTACACCGGTTATTGCTTCTTCTCCTATTTGTGTAGAGGTTGAGGCAGTGATTGCTGCTTTGAACCTTGTTGTTAGATGTGGTTGTGATAAAATTGTGACATAAATGGATTCTCTGAAGCTGTAGAATTATTGTAATGTGAAAAAGGAGTATCATTGGCATTTGATTATTCATATGAACAAAAAATTTTCTTTACTAAATCATGTGCAGGTCCAGTGGTCGTTTATTCATCCAGAAAGAAATCAATGTGCTGATGGGCTATGAGAAGCGGACTGAATTCTCAGGTGATTGATTTTTTAATAAGATTCCTTCGGAGCTTTCTCGGTTGCTTGAAAAGGAGTGTTTGAATATCCTTTTTATTTGTGCTAGTAATAGTTTTTAAGTATTTCGTGTGAGTTGTGTTGTTGGCTAATGTTTCTTAGGATTTTATTTGCTTTGTGTGAGTTATATGTGTTTGGGGTTTAGTAGAACTATTAGCCACATCCTTGTAATTATTTTTTTATGAAATAAAATTTCCTACGGGATTCATTAAAAAAAAAGTCATACTTTATAATTTATAATTATTAGTGAATAATATTTATACATTAATAATTTTATATAAACTATTAACGCTTTGACTAATAAAAGTGTTGTTTCGATATGTGCTTTGCGCTTTAAGAAAAAATAAAACCTTGCTGATCGCATTGCGCTTTGAGTTTTAATAACATTGAATAATCTTCATATATCATTTTTGTAAAATGTTGCAAATATTGATTTATATTGAAATTATATGCAATTGTCCCTACCAGAGATAGATTTTTGTGATTTTTTTTAGGTTAAGAAGGTATTATTCTACTTCAAAATAATTCATGGAAGCACCACTAGCAACTAGTACAATAATATGTTGCAATATTTATTAATTATTAACTGAATAGAAATATACTATTTATGAAATATTTTATTTTTAAAAGGACGAAGTCGTTAACTTGAGTATATTTTCAATACAGATATTGTCTTCTTAAGAATCTATGGAAAGAATATTGAAGTAATCAATCCAAATTTTTATTTCTATAGTTATGAGTTATTATTATTTTTTTTTAATGCATCTTTTGTTAGTTCAATAGTTGTACAAATTCTATAATAGTTTTAATTGTCGGGTTATTATTTAAAAGATCTAAGATTTTATTCCTAGTTTTAGAATAAAAAATTTGAAAAAATACTTTATTGATTTGTTCTTTTGAATCCCCTATCAAGCTAAATACTCCTAACACTTTGATAATGGATTTGCAACAATTTATTTGATCACAATCATTACAATAAAATTTGTATCTAGTGATTCAAAAGATGAGCTATATACATTTGATTCTTCAGAATTTGAGGATTTGATATTTGTTCATGAAATTTTCATGAGGATTTGTTTTAACCTCACCAATTTTAAACAGATTGAGTTTTTTATTGATTGTACATTTGTTAGCATTGTGATAAATGCAGCCACATCGATACAATTGATGTATATTCTTGGAGGAAGAAAGAGCCAGTGATTTATCTTTTTATGGAAAGAATTCATTTTGATATATTTTTAGAGGATTTTATCTTCCTTTGTAAAGAATTTTTGAAAATGATGGTTCGCTGGCGAATTGCAAACAAAATGCTCCTAGTTATTTTTCCTCATAATTCTTTCCCTTTAAGCTAATTATTCAGTTTAATCTAAGAGTATATATCAAGCCCAGTTTGAATGCAAGTATTTAACGATATTCCATACATCAGAATTTTAGAGGGAATATTGCTTGTCTGTTTGTTGCAAAGAATTTTATAAATGTTTTCCACAAATAAATTTGAATGACCTATAATTATTTGTTTCTAATGCAGTTGTCTAGCATCAGATAGAGTCATAACTAGACTAAATAAAAATCTTTGTACCACCTGAAATCTGAAAAGGTAGGACATCTAAATTTTTAGAATAAAGATCTAATTACTTCTCCTTGATCAATTATCGTACCAATAAAATATTTAAAATTGTTAGAATTAGGATGTATATTGCTTCGATATCTGAAAAAATTAACATCTTCTAAAGAGATTTTATTTTTTGTTTGAGTGAAAGATAATTATCCCACTAGCCCTTTAAAATATATGTCGATCGACAAAAAGTCATTTTGGATTTTTGGAGGGTTCAATTATGGAATATTTGAGTTGTCATAACATATACAAGCATAAAGCATAATGTTTCTTGAATTTAATTTTCGATCTAACCAACAATTTCCATTCATAATTTCGGAAGCATTGTAAACATGTTAGTAACAATTAGACGATTCTTTGAATAGAATATCTGGAGATTAATATTGACCTATTAATTTTGATAGACATCTCACTTTGATTGAAAGTCAAAGGTTTGGTAAAGGTTAGATCTGTATTTCTTAAAACAGTTAATGAAGTTATATTTTGGCGTAAAAAAGACTTTCTTTTGAGTGAATTAGATTCCACGTGAAGTTTCATCCAATGTGGTTATCATATAATTTTTCACCTTTAAAACTTATTCTTTAAAATCTCTTAAACTTGGTTCTGAATTGAATTCAACCTGCAAATAGGGTTCAATGGTGTTGGATTTTGAGTATTCAATTATGATCATTGGATCTTTAGTTTCATTAATATTTTGAATTTTTTTATTAATCTTATCAATTTTATTTTTTGATATGAATTAAATGACCAAAAATAATTTGGAGAGCGCCATTTGTGAAATTAAGCTATTTAATTATTTTAATTCATTAATAACTTGAGCATTGGTATTTACTTTACCAAATGTTGAGATTTCTATGTTTTATAATTTGTGATTTTGAATGATAATATAGGCTTTAAAAGAAGGATAAATAGATCCTAAGATTTCTCCCTTTTTATTGCCAATTTTTTAAAATCATGGAAAGCTGGGCTTCCTTTGTATATTTAAAACATGCTACAAAAGACACTGTTGATTTGTCCTTTTTTTAGGATAATAAGGGCTTATCGTTGTTGATATTGTTATTGTCAGAATAATCAAGGCATCAAAAAAAAATTTAAGATACTAATTCTCATTTTTTTTATGGAAATACTTTTATACAATTCATGGAACTAATTATATTTGGCTGGAGATAATCTGGATTAAGTATGCTTGAAACTTACTACCTATTCTGTAATTCATGGAAACTAAAATTCATTTTAGATGTGGTAGGAGAACAAGTTCTCTCAAACGATGTATTATTCAAGTGCTACTCATCTTGTTCTAATGTAAGTTTCAATAGGCAGTTCTTCTATAAAAGAATTCAACTACAGATAAAGTAGATGGTATAGCATTATAAGAAAATGTTACAAAAAATCTTGGGCAAAATCTTACGACAACATCAACATCGGATGTTTGAATGATTCAGACAATTTCTTAATTTACTATAGATTTAGAAATCAGGGCAGAAGACATCGTCTAAAGTCCAAAAAAAGACATTTCATACAATCGAATAATCCAATTTATTGCAATATAAGATGCTGATAGATTGGTTTCAATTAAGACAGTGCAATCAACTACTTCCGCTGCCTTTTTTTAAATAGGTATATATTAAGATGAGTCTATATAAATGATAGTTTCCCATTTGGGAAGTCATTACCATGTAATTAGGTTGTAGCTTTATAACCTCGAATAAATTAATATTGAATAAGAATAAGCTATGATTTAGAAATATATTAGAATAAATTAGTCCATAAAACAGCCTAATTTTCATAATTCTCATTAGGGATTGATCCCAGTTGAAACATCTAATGCTAAGTCAAGTTAAAATTAAAATATTTAATCTTTTATGATTGGGGAGTCTTAATGCAATTTGAGTTAAACCTAAATGAATATTTTATAATCATACATGTAGTTATGCAAGTCTTTATTTGTCATAAGTAAAATAATTTTATCTATCCCATCAGTTTTATCTCTGAAACTACGTATTCCTCTTCTATAAATCAAAGACTTTTTCAATTTTTGGCATGAACCATTTATTATGGTCTTCTCAATTAAGCTGGTATTATGCTAATTCAGCATTTTTGATATTATTAGCATTTCTCGGTGAGGAAGATCTAGCCAATATAAACAAATTGGAACTAAAGGCCAAGGGAGAAATAAGAACTCATATAGATGGATATAGAATAATAAAATAGGAACTCATGATATATACACACACATACATACGTACGAACATACCATAATAATAAACTTATTTAAAAGTTTAAATAATTATATTAAAAATAAAATTAAATAAATTATCTGTTATGATAAATGTGAAACAAGTGTTGTTTCATAAACATCGTTTGAAAGGGAAGCCACCATCGTGGGAGAGTCAAATTACAGCTTTTCCTTAATCCCCTCTCATTCGAACCCATCGCACATGAGAGACAGAGAACGGAGGAAATAGAAGAGAGAGTAAGAGCCGTGCAAGAAATGGTGTGAAAACAATAGAGGAAGAAGAAAATGAAGCTAAGGACCTTTAACCGAGTCAGAGAGGAAGGAGGAAGAGCTCGTGTGGCATTCTTCCGCACCTAAAGGGCTCGAATGGTTCACCCGAGCCTTCCTTCTTGTACATCGACAATCCATCGGTCGTGCGGGCGTAGAAGGGAAGAGAAGTGGTAGACACTTGACACGACTTCTAGTGCCCTAATCGATCGAAAGAAGGAGATAGAATCGTGCGGTTAACAACCTACACCTTAGAATGAACAAACCGAGCAAGAAGGGTTTTCCCGCGCCCTAGCTATTCGGCAGAGAGGAAGGTGGAGAGGTGTGAGAGTTTTCTCTCTGTCATGCAGCTCACAAAGAAAACAAATGAGCTTCTTAATCTCCTAGCGCAAGGAGTAGCTTGTGAGAGTTCTTACTACGGACATGAGACGCTTGCAGCGGCTTCCTAGGGAATAAATAACAAAAGAATAAACTGCCAGTAGGCATCGGTCTAACAAGTTCTTAAAGCATCTAGTCCCTGGTTTATAGCTTACATCATCACATACGATTTTTTTGTTTCTTATCATAATTTTGAACATATTAGGTAAAATCTGAATATCATATGACTGAAAATTCCAGGTATAAACTACCCAAAAATAAGAACTATGTCAATTTGAAATTTAGAATCATCTGAAGTTGTTCAATATGCAAATCTTATAAAATAAAAAAATAGATTGATTCGCCAAACCGATTTCTCATGATCAAGACATGTAGGATGGTGGGGTGCAAATGATTATTTAAAGGACATAATAACTTGCATGGCAGCTAAATAATATCTCAAATAGAGTTAATTTGCTTTGCAAGCTAGGAAGCTATGACGTTAGGATACCTTCGAAGGATCTTTCTCAGGTTCATGGATACACTCCCCATAACCCAGATACCATGTCCAATATTGCAAAATGGCACTCCAACATAAAAAAATAAAAAATAAAAAAAATAAAAAAAAGGAATAAAAAGCTGGAAACACCATTGAATAGACTAAATATCATAACATCTTAATTTCAAATGGAGAATCTTTCAAAATTGGATAATAAGATGAGACTCTTTGAGATAACATTACGGAATAATAGTTATTCACTTCCATCTTATTAGGTTCTTTCAAATCCACGTGTGCAGCTATAGTTTGACCCTGCTACGACTATTTGAGATAACTTCATAACAAATTCTACATAATTGCTACAAAGAGGAGGGAGTACCACCCGCGATAAAGGACAATGCGCGTCATGTCCCGTGACTTTGGATGATGCAGGTGTCCCACCCGTGATGCGGGGAAGACACGGGAGTCGGGCCTCGCGACCCTGGATGATGCGGGTGTCCACCCGCAATGCGGGACGACAAGGGAATCGTATCCCACTGATGCGGATGCTAGCAAGGGGCCGGCTGAACCGACTTAAGCAAGGGCCGGCAAGACTGGCCTATCACATTAAAGGCGAGAAGCGCCTCTCCCAATCACGCCACAGCTATTGTCCACTACCGCCGAAACCTACCCTTACCTTCCATGGTTGCCACCCAAGAGGAGGGTTTTTCCCTTCTTATTTTTATCTACTAGTCATTATATATGTATTATTTTCTTCTTTCTTAGGGTTATGTGTTTTTTGTTTTGTGTTTCTGTTTCAGATTTCTGTGTGGAGTTGTTTTCCCTTTTATAGGGTTGCATCTGAGGTGGCAGTGGCGCTCTAGCTATATCTTCCTCCAAGGTGGTGATTACCTCAACCTCTCCCCCTCCCATCTCCCACTCCAGCTGCTGCCAGGCTGCTGGTCATTCACTATTCCAACCACTATCTTCACTCCAATCGGCAATAACCATGCCAAGCAATTTTCCACCTTCTCTACCACCTTCCTTTCACTGTATTACACCGCCTACCACCTATCTCCTTCCCCAAAGTCTCCTCCCCCATTTCTCTCAACCGTCAGCCTCCCTACATCCTCCAGTCGCTCCTACCACTTCATCCCAGATCTACCACCAGCTGATCTGCTCTTCCTAATACCTCCAACTGCATGTTTCTCCACCCATCTTTGCAACAATCCTGACCGACCCACTCTTCGAAACTCTAAACCAGCCCATCAAACACCCTTCCAACCAACCCTGCGACTCCAATCATCCCGCTTTTCCCATACCCTTATGCCGGCACCGCCGCTGCCAGCGAAGCTTCTCATCCAATCCGAGCCGGGGATCAATTATTCTTGTATTTCTTGTTTATGTTTGTGTCAGTTGTAACCCTAATTCAGTATTAATAAAGTTATTTTTGCATATCCGTTAGATTTCCTACTAGCTCTGGTATCACCCGTGACCCTGACGACGCAGCTCTGGCTTGGACCGGTTCATGATGTGCGGTCGACACTTGTTTTTTGTGGATTTTCCTCCTATTTAGAGTGGGGTCCACTACTATATAAATATATGTCATTTTTGTATTTTAGGTCAGTTTTTTGTGATTTTTCTGTCAGGGCAGCTATCGGCATCCCCCGTGTTCCCTTCTAGAATTGTATCCGATGACGAGTGGTGCTCCGGTTGTATCTCGCTCCGAGGTAGTGATCATCCTCGAGGTTGATGTTTGGGGTGGGGTGGGGTGGGGTGGGGTGGGGTGGGGTGGGGGCCCAAACAATTCCTTTGTTGTCTCTTGCAGCCTCGAGTCTCCCGCCTCCGTCCTCACAGCCATCACTTGTTCCTGCCTCCCTCTTCACTGCCCTGTGATTCCATCTCTAATGCTTGCTACCATCGTAGTTCCAACCACCATAAATCTCCTCCTCCCATCAGTTGTTGTTCCAGCCATCCCAAACCATGTTCCGGCCACCTGTGCTAACCCAGCCCTCCTAAACCACCCAGCCACATTCGTTGTTCCAGCCTCCAACAACCCGGATTCCAACTTGGAGCTGCATAGAACAACAAGCATTTGTTGTTCCGTTGTCATTCCGCCTACTTTCTCCACGCTTCCACCTTACCGCCACCATTCTGGACCCCAAACAACCATCACATCATCTTCGATTCAACCTTGTTTGAGTTGGTGTTGTCACTATCACAATTTTAGATTTCAATGTCATGTGGTTGTAACTTTTCAATTTGAAGCAATAATATTTAATTATTTATTAATGTTTGGGTTAGCTCCGGTATTATACAAATTGCCTGCTTTGTCAAATCTCAATTTTCTTAAAGCTCTAGATAAAAAAATGATGATGCAATGAATTTCTACTTCATTTGTCTTTTAAACACAATAGCACAGTTCCTTATCTATAGGTAGTCAGTTATTCCTTTTAGCATATGAATGAAAAAGAAAGAAATAATATGATAAATGAATATTCACTTTAATTACCGTGTCAATATTCCGATACTCGTCATCAAAAAAGAGCATAGAGTCAAAAGGAACGCCTGTCCTCCTATGAATTCTTTGAAAGTGCTCAGCCTTATGAGTCCAACTTGAAAAGATTTCCTGTGTCAAAATAAAAGAAGATTAATTTGATACAAAACAAAGGAATACACTTTATTAAATTATTATAAAATGATTGCTCGGAGCGATTTCATTACGATAACAATGTACGTACAGGCCCGCCATTGAAACAATCAAAAGGCTTATGTCACATGAAAGGGAAAAATAAAACAACACCAAAATTCTCATTGTCCACCCAGCCACTAGAAAGCATTGAGATCTCATTTGAGAGCCTGTGTTTGGAAGGCTTGCATGATAGTGTGCCCTTTCAACAAATTGTAGTCAATATAATAAAGAAATATAAATATAGGTTAAAGACAAAGCTTGCTAAACGCTTCTGCATGAGCTTTTCCCTTTGACTTCCATAAACCACAACTTTCAATAATCTTTTATGCATCCTCACATTCATAGATATATGCTACAAGAATTACTTCATCAATATTCCTAGGCAGAATTTTTCCTTCTGAGATGTTATTGAGACAGAAAAATTGAATAACAAATGGAAGAGCACCAAATCTAAGACCAAATCTAAGTCTAAGAAAAATAGAAGCGTTGAAAGCCAGTTAGGAAAAATTCAAGGGGTGAGTTTAAATTCCCGGTAGATGCAACTATACATGTGAAAATTTTCACAATAATCACAAAACGCGCAGAATGGTTTTTGTAAAGGCTTAGTGGTTGTGCATGTGGTCATTTAGTAAATCTAAGAGATGTTAGTGAATCCTTTCATACAAGAGATTAGAAAGTTTACCGGGATCATGACAGGAATTTGAGGGTTCAATAGTAGGAATTATGGGATGCGAACAGAGATGATCTCATGATCATTACTAGTTTTAGCATAGTTTTAGTTGCTTTATTTCATTTTTTTCTAAACAATAACGATGATCTTAAGAGTGAGCAATTTATACTTTCCATAATATATGTCGTTTAACATGCTTCCCAGGATAGGTTTGATAATAATAGGCACATAAATTTCATTCTTGTTGGTAAAATTGTAGCTTCGTTTCAAATTATGATGCAACCATGCAGGTCTTAATCACAACTTACAGAAAACAGCTTTCTCCTTACATCAGTCTTAGGCTTGGACCTTCTTTGGGATCTTCTATCGTTCTTCTTTTTCTTCTGCAGACTTTGTGATTGATTTTTCATGTGTAATTGACAGTTGGCTAAGTTTGCTATAATCCATTTTTCTGCCTTATAATGTGAATCCTAATCGTTGCCTTGTCATAATATCCATTGGATGAGATGGTCTAAAATGTGTAAACCTACCAAATTTGGTGGTTTGAGTTTTAGATCTTTGAATGATTCTATGAATATCAGTTACATGAAGCTATGGGTTTGTTTTAGAGAGGGCACTTCTTTATGGGTTCATATGATGAAAGGAAATATTGTAATTTTGTTCATCCTCTTGCCATTACTAGTCATCCTTCGGATTCCTTTGTTTGGAAGGAAATGCTATAAGTTGTTAAGTGTACTAAGAAGTTTATCTGTTGGAATATTGGAGAGGGTCTTTGCAGTTTCTGGTTTGATAAATGGATTGGTGGGGGTCCTTTAGTTGATCTTTATGGTGGCCCTTATGATGTTAGTATTAAGGTGAAGGATTTGTGGTCTAATAACAACTAGGATCTTGTTAAGCTTGCTGTTACGGTAAACAAAGAGGATTCTTTTTTTATTTCTAAAATCCCTATCAGTAAGGGGATAGATGGTATTAAAATCAAAAGCATTAGAGCTATAAGTCTACTTCTTTTACTTTTGCTAATTCTCTGAATCATTCTAATTCGATTGATTTGCATTGGGCTTGGAATTCTTTCGTAAAAACTTCTCAATCTTTCTTTTTTTGGAGATTACTTCACAAAATTGTGCCTAAGGATGATATTTTGAAACTTAAAGGTATTAAATTACTTTCTTGGTGCCCTTAGGTAACAATCATGAGTAAGATATTGAACATCTATTTTGCAGTTGCTCCTTTGTTAAGGAAGTTTGGAATTTGGTATTTTCTTTGTTTGAGAAGAATTGGATTATGAATTTTGTGCGGTCTATAAATGGCTTGTTTGTTTTCTGGAGAAATTCGAGAGGTTTATTCTATGCTTCTATCCCTATTGTGGTTTTATGGTTCCTATGGATTTCAAGGAATTAGGTTAAGCATGCTAATAAAATGGTTTCAAAGTTTTTTTGTTTTACTTAAATTAGAATTTTCATTTAAAATATGCTCGGATTTAGCAAGGTTTAATAAACCTATTTGTTTAAAGTTGAAGAAGTTTTTTTATAAGTTTAATGTTATGTTTCCTATTTGCTGCAGATCTATCAAAAAGTTGATTATGTGGAATAATCCTGCGAAAGGTGTTGTTAAGTTCAACATTGATGGCAGTTGGAATAAATGTTTTGTGGGTATTGGCGGGATGTGCAGAAATGATGCTGGTGTCTGTTTACCATGGTTCTCTACCCCTGTTGCGGTTTTTTCTCTTATTTGTGCCGAAGCTGATGTTGTGATTGCTGCTATGAAGCTTGCGGTTAATTGTAGTTGGAATAGAATTATGATAGAGATGGATAATTTGGACCTGTGGAACTACTGTATGAGGAATAAAGAATATCATTGGTTTCTGATTATTCATATGAAAAAATTTTTGCTTTATGTAATTATGTGCAGGTTCAATAGTTGTTTATTTATCGTGAAGGTAATCAATGTGCAGATTGGGCTGCAAGAAAAGGTTTGGAGTCCCAAGCTATTATTTATTCTAATATTTTACCTATGGAGCTTTCTCTTTTACATAAAGGGGATCATATTAATTTAACTTTTATCCGTATTGATAAGAATTTTTAATTTGGT